>JAODAL010079995.1:0-12388 GCA_025379985.1 Phyllomedusa bahiana | reverse complement strand
GAAATTAAAGTGGGGAACTCCGCCCCTGGGAGGCGCTATAAAGTCGCGGACAGCACCGGTAGAGAGTGAGGTGCTGGAGAGAGACTCTGAGTGTGCAGAGGAGTCAAGTTTGCTGAGAGACTTGAGCATAACCTGCTGGACTATGGCTGAGCAGCAACCCAAAAGGCCTGAGCGAGAGGCCGAGCAGGCTTGCCCCGGACAACACCCAGAGGTCGAGGGGGCCGAGAGCAGAGCTGCAGCCGGTGCCGCCACCGCGGAACCTGAACCACGAAGAACGCGCCCGTACTGGATGACCTGGGAGCGCAAGAAGGAACTGGAGAACCAGGCCTACCAGTTCATGAACTGTCGTGGTGTGGGTTGCCGAGAAAAGGACCACCGGAGAGGTCATAGAATTTGACCGGCGTGCGCGCATTGGATCCATCCTGGAGGATGGGACCCGAGACGTGATCTTTGTAAATCGGAGGGCGGTGAAGCGGATCTTTGAGCCTGAATGTCTGCACAGTTTGGACCGTGGAGAGTGGATGAGCTTCCGCAAAGGGCCGGGTCCTAAGGGCCCTTGGGCTGCCGGGGTGGAACACCGGCCCCCCTAACCGTATGTGCCCACAGAGAACTGGGACGAGGAGGAGCAGAAGGATGTCCCGGTGGAAGCTCCGCTGCCGGAGGAGCCGCCGATGCCAGCGCCAGGACGGTGGCGTGGTAGAGGAACCATTCGGGAGCTGTCTCCAGGGCCGGAGCCCACCATCACTGTTACAGCTCCTGTATCGATAGTGACGACCCTCTGGAAGGGAGGAGAAGCAAGCCTGAAAGAGAACATGACGTGTATAAAGTTGTTAAGACGTTCACAGCAAAAGAAGCCGGTAGTCCTGGTAGCAGAGCTTCGCCTCCAGCGGGGACATAAGTGAGCCAGGTGAAGAGAGGCCATTTGTGCAGCAAGCGAGGAGTAGCCCCCCCTGTGTTGTGTGGGAAAGCCACTGAAGACAGGCAGGGTAGCGGTGAGGTAGAGCTAGGAGAGAGCTCCCACTGGAACTGTGGTGTGTGTGCTATTGGAGCTGGCTGGGACACTGAGTGGACGGCTGTATGAGAAGTAAGGTGCCGTTGCTGGAGGAAACGAAAAAGAGAAGTAAAGTTGCAGCTCTACCGGTGAACCGTTGTTGTGTTGTCCTTTATACGCCGGTACACTCCACTACAGAGAGTCCCACATCGTCTCTCCCCGCAATTACAAAGGACCTGTTGGGAGGGCGCACTGCGCCGCTTCCTCATTCTTACAGTAGTACTTCTCAAACAGGACAATACTAACTTGTGGTCAGTTAAACATCCTAAAAACTAATAAACATTGTGGTAAAAAAAGGAAAAAATAAGGGGGCATTATAGTGGAAGCACCGTGGGCGTAAAGTAAAATAGCAATTTTTCTCGCGGCAACTGAATTTCTTGAGTCTACTTATGTTCCCCCAGCAAGCCCCTGGACCCACAAAAAACGAACCCCAGGCTGCATCTTCTTATTTTTACTCTACCCAATGAATTAGCGATGCAAGCTTTCAGATACCAACTTGTATCTTTAAAGGGGATCATTATTCGTTGGATTTCCTCATTTTCTAAAACAGTTTTCAGAACGTCCCCCCATTTTGAAAAAATTTCCGCGGTTATATTTTGGGGGGCCCCTTGGTCCTTTTGCAGTAATATTTAATTTGATTAAATATTTAAGGGGTTCCTGGGGGCCCCGCCAGATTTATTTTGAAAAAATGGGTTTCTAAAAAATATAAGCAAATGAGGGAATTTAAAACCCTTTGGGGAAATCAGGGAAAAAATAGAAAGGGGATAAAAATTTTGACCCCCAACGGGGCAAGTGCAGAAACCAAAACCCTTTGCCCCACAAGCCACATCCAGAATCAATTTGTTTGGGGAGACTTTGGGACAACTTTTTTCGGGTTTTAAAGGAGGGGGGGGGAAATTTCCCAGTTTGAAAGGGGATAAATTTTAAATGGTTTTTCCCCTCCATTTCAGATAAAGTTACCTATGATTTTTTCCCCCCTTTTAAAATTTATTGAAAATTCCCCCCAAAAATTCCTTTTTTTTTAAAAAAATTTTTTACAATCCCTGAATTTTTTTCCCCGTTTTTTGAATTAAATGAGGAATTTTTATGAGATCATTAACTAGGAAAAAACCAATTAGTTCTTGTTTGTTTTTTTTTTTTTTTGATAAAGCCAAAAAGTTTTTAGGGTTAAAAAATGGAGTTAGGAAATTAAACTTTTTTCTTTTTTGGAAAGGAAAAGTTTATTTTCTTTTTAAGGGATGTAAGAAAATTCCCCCCCCTTTCCCTTTTTTTAAATGTTTATTTGAACCCCTTTAATTAGGGGGAATCAAAAAAGGCATTTTTCTTATGAAAAAATTTTTAATATTTTCCTACCGGGTTTTTATGTGATAGGTTTTCTGGACTTTTCCCTTAAGTCTGGGGGAATGAAATTTCGTATTAAGAAATTAAAATTCCATGGGTGCCAGATTTGTTTTATTAAAAATTAGAAAAAAGGAGTTTTGTTGTAATAGAAGAATGTCAAAAAAGGAAAGCTAGGTTTTATTTCCCACTCTGGAAACACCCCCCTGCCCCCAGCAACTTAAATTTAGAGGGCGAACCTAGGGTTTGAAAAAAAATTGAAAAGGCAGCTTGGATAACAACCCTGAATGTTTTAAAAAAAGGGAATTTTTAAGAGGATCAAAGTTTTTAAAGTCATCTTTTAAAAAAGCAGCCCAAAAACGGGAGGGGGATTCCCACTGGAAATTTCTTCCCCACTTTCAAATTTTAGGAGGGAAATTTACAATGGGAAATTTGGGATTGTCCCTTTTTGGAAAACCAAATTTTTTTTTGGAAGGCATGTTCCGAAATTTTTCAAAGGGCAACCCCTTTGGGCCAAACAGCAAGGTTTCTGATTTGCCCTCTTTAATTTTTAAACCAAAAACCCCGCTTTTTCCAAGTTATTAGTAGGGTTTCTAAGTTAGCTGGGTTTTTCATAAAGAAATTATTTCCACGGCAAATAGACAATTTACCCTTTTCCCCCACTTCAATGTTGTTGATACAACAAGAATTGCCGGGGGTTCAATTTTGCAAATTTGCAGGAGGATAAAGCACCCCGTTTTCCCTTTTGGGCAAAAGAAGGGGGGAAAAGAACCAGAATAAACCCGGGATTTATATCAAAGTAAAGGTTTCAAAGGTCCTTTTTTTTTTTTAATTAATTTTTTGGTGCTGTCCCAAACCCTTTTACCCATCGGGTTTTCTGTTTTTTGGTTAAGGGGGCATTTGTTTATGGAGATGGTCCAAAACTTCTCAAGGATGGTGTCCTTTTCTTTAATTACCACGCAGCCTTTTTTTAACAAACCCCTTGTTTTTTCCTATTAATTTGGGGTTCCCCCCCCCCCAAAATTTTTATAAATTTTTACCCCACATAAAAGCGAAATTCCTGTAAAAAAGGGTAAGGTTTTCCCCTTTCCGGTTTCTAGGCAAATGTTGGCGTTTAAAATTGCATGTATTTCTTTAAAGGTTTAAACAAAAAGATAATATTTTTTTTTAAATTTTTAAAAAATCCCTTAATTTTCCTGACTTTAGTTTTAAAAACTATGTTATTTAATTCCTAAGTGAAATTTTGCCCCAACCCCTTCTTTCTTAGAGATGTTAGGTTTACTTGTCTAAAATGATAGGGCAATTTTTAAGGTTCCGTGCTGTAAAGATCAGAAAGAAGAACGTAACACTTGGGAAATGTCCGTCCCCAAAATTTTTAAGGATCCTTTTTATCTCTGGAGAGGAATGGTTGGGCCGGGGATCACCCTTTTAGTGAACTGGCCATAACTTCTCGCTTTAATTTTATCGAAAAAAGAAGTGCTAAAATTTAAACCGTTGAAATGTCTCCCTTTTTTCTAGCCAATCCATAGGTTTTTTTATAGTCAACCAATTTCTTTTGTTTTTTAAAAAGGTTTTAGGGAAAATCTAAAATAACCCCCCTTTAATTTTTTACTGATGAGCTGAGGTTCTCAAAATTTTTTTCCTCATACAATAATATAAATAAAACCGGGCCCCTCAACACTGCTTTTGCCGGTCCCAATAGGGGAATCAGCATGTGGGGAGTTGCATTTGGTACCAAAACCACCATCCCCAGTGCTTTGGGAATTCTCGTCCCCTGCCAAAAAGGATGGGAAACACCAAATAATTGTTCCGGGGTATAATACCTCAGGCCAAATTTATTGGTCATGATCCATAAACCAATCCCTATTGTAGTTCCCGTGTTCTTGCAGTAGATTTAACAAAAAAATGTAGTAAATTTTTTGACCAGGATGATGAGAGTGTAAAAAATAGATATTCCCTTCCTCCGGGGTGAAACCCTCCAGGTTTCCCGAGGTCATGTTTCCAAAAAAGGGATAAAAATGACTCCCCACTTGTAATGCAAATTCCCCCCCTCCCTCTCGATCTGCTTAAATATACCCCCGCGTTTAGGTCACGCCCACCACCTTATTCACCCGGGGTTCCTTTAAAATTTTAGATTCCATTCTTGAAAAATTCCCCCCCCACATTTGGACCATATAATTGTAGTTTTAATAACTCTTCATTTAAATCTTTTAACCCATATTCCCTTTTCACATTTTCACTGCCATGATTTTTCCGGGAAAGTTTTTATGTACATATGAGCCCCCCTGTTTTGTTTTGAACTGCGGGTGTCACGGCGCCCCCCCACGTCCCAGTCGCAGTCGCGCCTGTTTCTCTCCCACGACCCTCCCCCCGTCGGGTTCGGGCCCCTCAAGTCCCCTGTCCCCCCCGGTGTCCACTTACCCGGCTACGCTCCTGCTCGGGTCAGTCTGGGTTCCCGGGCCGTGGCTCCGCCCCTGGGGGCGCGTGGCGCCGGCTTTTTAAAATTTTAAAAGGGGCAGTCCCCGGGGAAATTTGGGTCATTGCTTGGCACGCTCCTTTTTAAGTCCCCTTTTCCTGGCGGCCCTCCCGGACCCTTTGGTGATTCCTTTTGGAGAAAGCCTTCCAGTATTGTCTATCTGCCTACCCTGTACCAAACCCGAGCCTACGTTTACCGACCCGAACCTTGCCGCAGCCCTGACCTTCTGCCTATCACATCTACAACCAGAGCCCCCTGCCCTGCCCCTCCTCCCTGTCCCTACTAGACCTGCCAAATTCCCACCTCCCTACCCTTCCGCCACCCGGGAAACCCCCCCAGGGGAAGTGATCTGGTAGCCCTCCGCCGCAGCAAGCCCACCCCCTTTGGGGGGGGCTTTTTGTAAATACCCCCATTTTTCCACCCCCTGGTTTTGGGTTTTACGTCATCGCCTTGGGGTCCAGGGGATCCCCCTCCAACCTTACAGTAGATCGGCCATGATCCCCCCAAGGGGCCGTTACCCAGCCTGGGGATCGACGACCGTTTTGCCCGCCAGCACAGCAAACTGGGAAAACAGCCAGCAATTTACCCATTACCCCATTTGCAGCAATTCGTCACCGCCCAGCGCAACTTCACCAGCTCCAGGGGTTGTTCCGCCCAGGGTTTCCTGGGGCTCTAGGGGGCCCAACTTCCTGTTGCCCCATCTAAGTTCGACGGAGACCCGAACTCTGCGGGGGTTCACACCCAAGCTCTATGCCTGGACTGATGCGATCATTCCTGTCTGAACGGCGAAGGGGGTTTTTCGTGCATCCTCCCCTCCAAAAAGGCCCGGCAGGGGCTAAAACCCCCCATGGGACAGAAACATCCTGACAGCGATCTACAGTCGTCCTCGTGATTTTCCGCAACCTTGAGAACCAGCCCGGCATCCCCCGCTGAGACAGCCCTCCTAAACCTACGCCGGGGGACCTGTCTGAGGGGACAACCCGGGGACAATTCCGTCTCTGGCCTCTGAACTGTTTTGGGAAACGAGGCCGCTCGTGTCACCTTCAAAAAAGGGCTCTCAACCGAGTTAAAGACGTCTTGGCCCAGAACCTCCCGTCTTCCCTCAGTGACCTACCCGGTAAAAACCCCTTGACTACCTTCTTTTAAAAGGAGGAAGAACTTCGCAAGAGTGCAGTCACCCCAACCCGCGGTTTTTCCCCGCCTGGGACCGTGTTCCAAGGGCCCCCTGCGCCACAGTCGCCAAAACCCACCGAGGAGCCCTGCAATTTAGGGCCCGTCCTCTGACAAGAGTTGGGCCAGCTCGGGAAAAGGAAAATTTGCCTCTATGTGGCAGCCCAGAGCATTTTTAGAGGAATTGCCCCAAGCGTCCCAAGCCTGGGGGAAACTTCCGCACCTAATCGTGGGGGAGGCATTCCTAGGGGCAAAATCCTCCTCTCCAGCCCGGAGCCGGCATCATGTCGAGACGGGATCACGTTCCAAATTTCCCGGGGTTTTCTGGACCCCGGGGTCTGCCCGGGGAATCAACCACCATTTAGTGAAGCAATATCGGGTTCCGGGGGTATTTTGGAGAAACCGCTTTTTACCATCCTCCGGGGGGGCGCTTAGCGACACCACTGTTTGTCACCAGCCACTGTCCCTCCACGTGGGGGGCCCGCTAAGGGAAATCTCCTTTTATGTTTGCCCTCGCTCCTCTCGGGGAAACCCCCCGCCCCCATGGGTGCGCTCCCATTCCTTTCCTGGACTGGCTACTGGGGAGGTGATTCTTTGGGGGCCCCAACTGTCGGGGGGGGGTTTTTTTGGTGGCACCTGCCCGTGCTTTTCCCGCTCTCGCTCAAAACCCCTTTAAGCCGTTCCGGGCTCCGCCCGAATATCTTGGGGTACCCCATGTGTTCTCTGAGAGACAAGCCAGAGTCTTCCTCCCATCTCCATACTTGCCCCCCGACTTTTCCGGTACCATCCCTCCCCGGGGGCCCAGTCTAACCCACTGTCGGTTCCGAGACCCAAGCCATGCCAATAATCCGGAGAATCTCCGGGAAAGGGGGGCATCCGAAAATCCCCCCGTCTCCCGCGGGCGGGTTCTTTTTCGTGAAGAAGAAGACGTACCTTGCGGCCCTGCATAGACACCGGGCTTTAACCCAAAATCCGTAAAGAACGTTACCCATTGCCGCATCCAAACTTTTGATTGCCTCAGGCGCCAAGATTTTCTCAAGTTGGATCTAGAGGGGCCTCCAACTTGGTCCGAACCGCAAGGGCGAGAATGGGGAAACGGCCCTTTAACCCAGGGGATGGGGGACTTTAGTACCTGGGGATGCCCTTTGGACTGTGCAATGCGCCCGCCTCTTTCAGGGGCTCTGAATGACGTCTTCAGGGGCCCCTCTACACCGCGTGGGGTCAAACCTTGAGACCCCCCGGTGTACTCCCCCCGGGCCTCGAGACCCCCGCAGCCATTTCTCAATACTGAGGGGTCTTAAGAACATCTGTATCCAAACAAGGAAGTCCCCCCCCCCATCAACTACTTCCCGTTTCTGGGGGACGTCACCTGCCAAGCCTACGGGGGGACCCAGCAAAAATGTCGCCGTGTTGCATGACCACCCCCTCGGTCTGCGGGCACCAGCGCTTTTTGGCTTTTGCAACTACTATCCCCCGTTCACCCTCACTTCTCACTTGGTGCTCCGATAGTGGCCCTCACCCAAAAACAAGCCAATCCACCAGCTGGCCGCGGGCCGAAGAGGCGTTTTCGAAGCTCAAGTCTGCCTTCTCTACGGCATCTATCCCCCGTGGGTCCCGTAAAACCCTTTTCCCCGGGAAATATCCTCCTTGGACCACAGTTCCTGAAAAAGCCCCCGGGGGAGACACGGGGCCCCAAACGTTTTCGCCGGAAAAGGGGTTTTCACACCACCGGGAGTACCTTGGATAAAACCCCTGGGGGGTTTTGGGCGTTTTTGCGGGGGCCCCTTTCCCCCCCCCCCTCCTATCTATGGGAAAAAAAAATATTTAACCTCAGGGGAAAAAGAGGAAGGTGGCGCTTTTTTTTCCCTTAAAAAAAAAAGATATTTGGAGAGAAAATGTGAAGAGCGTTTTTGCTATGGGGGTGAAGAAAATTTAGAAAAAATAATTTGAAGTTAGGAAAATGACCTAAGGGCCCCCCAAGGGTTTTGGGTGGAATATCTTAAAATAATTCTTTGGTGGAGTAGGCCCCAAAAATAAGATATATTAAAGGTGGCCAAACTTTTAAAAAGAGTTAGGATTTTGTTTGTTTTATTTTGGGGAAAAGAGAGTAAAAGGAGGTTTTTAAAGATATTAAATGGGAATTTTATTATTATAAATATTTTGTTGGAAAAATTTATTTTATACTGAGTTAAATATTTTTTTTGAGTTTTTGTTGCATTGTTTTTTTAGTGTTGTTAATATCCCTCAGCAAACCTTTTGGACCGGGGGTTCATTTGTCTCCATTTTTGGGGAGCCCTGTTCCAACTTTAGGGGAACTTGACTTCTCTTCTCCTACCACCCACAACAAACCCCTGGAGAGGTCAACCAGGCTTGATGTTACCATCCCATTTTTGCTCGCACGTCAAGAATTGGTCCAACTCTTCCATGGGGGAGTTCTCCTAAACTCCCCCGGGGGTCGGAGTCCGCGGGGGGCTCTTCCCCCTACATTTGTTGGGCCGCACCCCACCCCCCCTCCCCTCTGGCAAACCCCCTCCAGGGTTTCCGGGGGCGGGCTACATTCAAAACAAAGGCCTCTGGCCCCCCGACCCCTCCTCTGCCCGCGCTTCCGACGCATGAAGACTCAACGACAAAAAAAATTCCCCCCCCGTTTCTCCCCATTGTCAAGGGGTGGCCCTCTCTAGTATGTCCGTCTTTAAAATGCCCTCTCATAAAATGGACCCCTTTCCTGGGACCCCTTTTAGGTCATCAGCCCCCATCCCCCGGTGTTACAAACGCCGGCTCCCTCCTACTAGAGAATCCCCAAACCCTTCATGCTCCTTACTGAAAACCCCCGGTCCCTTTAATCGTTTTTTTCCCCCAAAAGGGTGTTTCCCCCCCTTTTTTCTGATGCGCCCCAAAGTCTTCAGGGCAAGGAAATTCTGGGCAGAGGAAAAACCCGAGGAAAAAGATACTTTTTTGTGGGCTGGAAGGGGTTCGGGCCTGAAGAGAGGGCTTTGGGGCGGGGAGAATACCTGAACCGCAGCCCCACCAAATTTCTCCAATCCAGAAGAGAAAAGGGGGCCCCAAATGGGGGTACTGTAGGCCGCCCTGCACCGCTTCCCGGGGCCAGCCCCTGCTTCTGCTCCCAGCAGGTCGGTTCGGGGTGACTCAAGTCCCTTCCCCCCCCGGGGTCCCTTACCCGGGCCCCCTCCTGCTCAGTCAGCTCGGTCCCCGGCGGGGCTCCGCCCTAGGGCTAGGCGCGCCCGGGAGTTTTTTAATTTAAAGGGGGATGCGCCGGTAATTGTCTTGCCGGGGCCCGCCCTATTTAAGTCCGGGCCTCTTCCTGCGGCCCCCCCGCCGGGATCCTTGGTGTTTCCTGTTGGAGAAAGCCGTTCCAGTATTTCTATCTGCCTATCCGTACCGAACCCGAGCCACTTTACCGACCACAACCTTGCCGCCACCCCGCCTCTGCCCTTTTTACTCTACAACCAGACCCGCCTGTCCTGACCTCCGCCTGTCCCCCCCCTAACCCCCGCCCCCGCCGAATTTGTACCTCACCCACCCCTTGGCCGCCACCACAGGGAAGCCCCCCCAGGGGGAATACCCTTAGACTTCCGCCGCCCGAAAAACCATCCCGCTTTGGGGCGGGCCTCTGGGAATACCGGACCTACTTAATTTTCCCCTCCCTGGGGGCTTTCAAACCCCTCGGGGGTCCCCTGGATCCCCCAAACCTTACACGGGGACCCAACTACTTTTCCCCCCCCAAAGTCGCTGCATGAATGAAAGTCCCCCCCCAGGGGGGAAAAAGGGGCTCCTGTGCAATGCACATCAAATTTTTAAACTTTTAGATGTCGTATAACTGAGACGCTTTGGGCGAACTAGCCCCTTAACTTCCACGAGAGTACTTCTTAAAAAAGTTCCAAAATCGGAGAAAATTTTTGCCAAAGGCCCCCAAAAAAAAAAGGAATTAAAAATTTGAGAGAACAAAAAAAGAGAAAAAAAAAAATGTAAAAAAACGAACCAATAAAAGGAAAAAAATCTCAGCCCTTACAAAAAAGTACTAAAACCAAAAATTTCTCGATGGAAACGAGAGAACCCGAGCCAGCAAAAAAAAAAAGAAGAGGGAAAAAAAAAAAAAATGGAAAATGGTGCCAGTGAAGAAGAAGGGAATTCCCCCCGCCTCACTAGCTATTCTAGCCTTGGACTTCTTTTTTTTTTCAACGGGGCCCGTCAGTGTAACAAAAATCTTTTAAAAATTTAAAATTTCTACTTTTTTCTCCCCTACTAACAATATAAACGGTAAAACAAAACCTAAAGCATAAACCAAAAATCTACCTTTTTTTTTAGCAATAACATTTGTACAGAAAACACTCCCCAAATTTGATTTTGCAGCAAAAAGTGAAATTTTTTTCATATTTTTTCACTGTACTTGAAGAAAAATGAAGGGCATCAAATCATATGGGGCTTTTGGGCATTTTCGGACTTTTTTTTTTAAAAAAATGTCACAAGATTTTTGGTATGAAAGAAGGAGGAATTTGGGCCCAAAACCCGGGGGTATTACAGTGCGGTCTTGTATTTAAAGATATTTCACAATGATTTTCCTTGGCCTTTCCCTAGTACTGGGTTTACATTGATTTGCTGCTTTTTCTCCCTCTCAACAGGGGCCCGACGGTGGGCCCCTTCACTTTTACACAGAGTAAATCCTAAACCTCAGGGGAGATCTCTTTTACAAAACAATACACCTTTTGAAACCTTTCTGGGGGCCCCCAAAATACGGAGGTTATTCGTTTTAGACCGATTTTCCAGGGCTTTTACTTTTTTTATAATCTTTTTTTTTCTTGGGCATTCTGGGGTTGAATTTGACGTACTGTACCAAATTTTTTTAATTATTGAATTTTTTTTCCTTTTATCCCCCAAAAATTTTTTGGGCGCGTGGGGGACCTCTGATTGTATTTGGGGGGAAACATGGCGATACAGTTGCCATGGTTTTTTCCCTTTTTTTTTCCCCGGGCCCCTTTGGCATATCATCTCTTTGGCTAGGCACTTATAATTAATTTTTCTTGTGTATGTCTCCGTTTCTGAAACCTCACTGTAATCTTCTGTACGAGAGGGTGAGCAATCTCTAGTTAATGGGGGAGAGGAATCATCAAATCTCTCTGAGATGTGAGAGAAGGATTTATTTCCTTTATTTTTCTTTCTTGGTGTTCCACTCGGACCCATTTTTTTAAAGTATTGGTCCATAGGAGTATTTTTGGTGCACAGTACTTTGACAAGCTTTCAGAGCACGTGTTCTATATTGCTGAGCCAAATCCTGTGGGGAATGTGGTCGATTTTATAGTGCGGTTTTTATCTTCCTGTGTAAAACTGGTATATATTTCCTCTACTGGGTAGAGTTAGAGGGTATCAAAGTATAAGAATTGGACTTCCGGTTCCGGCGCGCACATGAGCGGTCGCACGGAGTGAGTGCTCCCGCTCCGACCCGCCGAACAACAGCGCTCCCCGCCACCCTCGGGACAATAAATGGCACTTGTTAGTGCCAGAACGACATCCCCATCTCCGGTGCTCGGAACGGGGCTTATTGCAGCTGCGGGGAGCCGGGATTCAGCAGCAGCACAGCCGGCCAGAGTGTGCAGCTCCAGGCAAAGCAAATAGGCGCCGGACCCGCCGCGCTCCACGAGGAGCGGCCGCATCCTCTCCCACACCGCGGCCCCTCAGCAACCCCGGACGGCAGACGGTAGGGAGGAGGAGGGGATCACGGAGGACTGCTGGGAGCAGGCAGACACAGTAAGGCAGCTGCATACTGGGGACACGGAGGAGGCAGGCCATATGAGCCCATTATCTGCGGACAGTGAGGGGGGGCAAGCTACATCAATAAGCCAGAGAGAACATTCAGCTTGGGACACTGAAAGCCCTACGCATGATGCTCCTCTGCAACAGCGAGCCCCTAAGGCCCAGAAGGGGGCACAAAAAATCACTTCAGAGATAGCGGCTGCTGACCATGAATTGCTGCAGGAAGCCTCTTTTCTAAATCCCCAAATCATGGCGACACAACAGAAAACAGGGCTTGATCACATGTCTCCTGAAATGCCGGAGGAGGGAGAAGAACGTGTGCCAGGGCTGGACATCTCATGCAAATCTCTGGCGGTGGCAGTAGCGAAGATGCTAGCACCTGAATTAATGGCTTCTTTGGAATTAGCAGTTGCAAGATCAGTATCTGCCGCCATAACATCGGCTTTATCCGTCTGTCAAGACCGACGTAGATAAAACACAAGGTCCAAATAGCGGATCTAGAGAAAGAAAAAAATGGAGTAGAAGATGACCCCTGATGTAAGAACTCCATGGGGAACTGCTTAAAAGAACGGATTTCTCGAATT
>JAODAL010079994.1:0-12388 GCA_025379985.1 Phyllomedusa bahiana | reverse complement strand
AAAAGGGACTTTTTTTGGCGCTATTAAATTTAAGAAAAGGATTTTAGCATAAAAATATTTTAAAAAGGGTTTTTAGCCCGGCAAAACCCTTTTTAAAAACCAAAAGGTTTTCTAATCCCAAAAATTTTAAAAAAAACGTATTTTTAGCAAATAATTGAATGCGCAAAAATTTTTTTAGCGACCAAAATGTATTTTATTATGAACGTACAAACAAGGACACATCAAAAATTGTATGCAGTTTGATCGGGTAAAAACCTTTTTTAAAACCCCCCAGTATCGATGGGCTTGGGTCTCCTTGGGGGGGTTTTTCATTGAAAAATCGGGGCAAAAAAACCCAAAAAAAACGCGCCAATAGACTCCGATCTTTCCCAATGACCCTGTAGTAAATTTTCTGGCTGCTCTGGGTTTTTTAGAGCTTTTTGCAAAAGCGACCATAAAAAAAAAAGAGCAGAAAAAAAGCTCAGTGTGGGACGCAGGGGGGGTTTTAAATGAAGTCTTTGGGAGATAATTTTCAGTCTTTCCCAGCGTTTTTAGAAAGCGAAAAACGTTTGAAAAATGACTTTTTTCTGTGCAGTGTAGACGACCTTTAGGTCCACATAGAAAAACACGGCAGCCCCCAATATTGGAAAAGGTAGCTTTTCTGCATATTTGAATATTAAGTTTAGATGCATTTTGTGGTTTCTAACGACATGTTGAAGTTCATCAATTTACTTTGCACTCTGTTTTTTTTGTAACCAGAATTATCTTGGCTCAAAAAAGACAGGCAAGTAAGCTGCTGAAAAATAGCTGGTCTGTCCGTATAATCATTCCCGCCCATGTGATGGATGATGGTATGAGCTGTCACAGGGCTCACGACTGGAAAATAGAAGTGTACAATCAGAAGCGGGCTATTAATCATAGTCTTTATTTGCTCCCCTGATGCTCAAGGATGAATATGCAGACAGGTCAGAAGACAGTGGTGCAGCCCCCGCCTCTCAGGCCCCAGTTCTGTGTCCGCCCCCACGTTTGCTCCTTCTTACCTGCATTGGTAATGCGGCACCACTCCTGTCTTTGAAGTCATTAGCTTCTGTGAGAACAGAAGTGCTGACAGTGCAAAAGGTTCCCACAATAAAGACAAATGCTGGCATTTGTAAAAGTGCCATGTCTAGAGGTGGAGTGGTGCGGTTGGAGAGCGGGGGCTTAGTTAATGCTCTGTACCAGCAAGACAGTGACCCCTGCCCCTACCTACTGCTTCAACTAAAGTGCCAGTAAAAGCACTGGAAATACAAAGGCTCATTAAAAGTGACATGGAAGTGGGTCACTCTATGCTGGAATGACACCGATGCTTTTACTTTTGTCAAAGCAAAAAGATTTTATATTTTGTCCTCACACAAAGGTACAGCAAACTTGTTGGCTACAGTCAGCAGTATGGGTGGTGGGTACAGTTCACACTTTCTCTTGAACAATTGTGTAACACCTATTTGAACTTTAAACATATAGTAGTTTGTCACCAAGACCCAGAGAACCATATACCACATCACTCTTCCATCCGAGGGTCATGGTGAGTCTTATATGATTGCTAGCTTTTTCCTGTACAAACTGCTGCTGTGAGACTCTTGGAGATTACCCACTATCACAGCCTATCCCACCTAGGCGATTCTTATAAAGTCATAGTATCTACTTGTCTACAGTATAATACATGATAGAGGAGAGAAGCTGAGCTCTGTGATATATAGGGTTATATGATAGAGGAGAGAAGCTGAGCTCTGTGGTATATAGGGTTATGTGATAGAGGAGAGGAGCTGAGCTCTGTGATATATAGGGTTATATGGTAGAGGGAGAGAAGCTGAGCTCTGTGATATATAGGGTTATATTTTAGAGGGAGAGAAGCTGAGCTCTGTGATATATAGGGTTATACGATAGAGGAGATGAGCTCTGTGATATATAGGGAAATATGATATAGGAGAGAAGCTGAGCTCTGATATATAGGGTTATATGATAGAGAGAAGCTGAGCTCTGTGATATATAGGGTTATATGATAGAGAGAAGCTGAGCTCTGTGATATATAGGGTTATATGATAGAGGAGAGAAGCTGAGCTCTGTGATATATAGGGTTATATGATAGAAGGAGAGAAGCTGAGCTCTGTGATATATAGGGTTATATGATAGAGGAGAGAAGCTGAGCTCTGTGATATATAGGGTTATATGGTAGAGGAGAGGAGCTCTGATATATAGGGTTATATGATAGAGGAGAGTAGCTGGGCACTGTGATATATAGGGTTATATGATAGAGGAGAGCAGCTGAACTCTGTGATATATAGGGTTATATGATAGAGGAGAGGAGCTGGGCACTGTGATATATAGGATAATATAATAGAAGAGAGAAGCAGAGCTCTGTGATATATAGGGTTATATGATAGAGGAGAGAAGCTAAGCTCTGTGATATATAGGGTTATATGATAGAGGAGAGAAACTAAGCTCTGTGATCAGGGGCGTAACTAGAGAAGCCAGGGCCCAAAGCAAACTTTTGGATGGGGCCCCCCTCGCCCACCTCCCTGACCATGACCATGTACCAGGACATGCTGTTAGATAAATGTAGATAATACAAGGGGCAAATACCTCAACATACATCTCACCATCATACTGCTACCAATCAAGTCCCACTATACTAAGACCAACATTACCCATAATACTACTATATAAGAACCTGATTATACCTCCAGAACACGACCACAAATTACCACCACATAGTGACTGAACAATACCCCTATCTATAACAAAGTACTAGCTTCAGTAATAGATCCCAAGCCAACAACTTGGGCAGTCGTCCCTAAACTCAAGGATACAGGTTAAGAGTTAGATATAATAAAAAGGTACGTTTTATTGTTTAACAGATAGAGAACTGATAGCGTTTAAGTTTGCCTATGGCAAAATAGTAAATATAGTGATCAAAAGTCACTCTTTGTTCTCTTGCGAGATTCCCAATTTTTTGGAGATTATGTCACAGGTGACGTTTCTCTGACCAGTCATTGACTTTTTCTTTTGTTCTGTATCCGGTCCAGTCCGCCATCTTGATGACGTCTCCCGACCACTTGTCCCTGCAGATTTAGACACAAATATCTTAGAATCCTGACTTTTCCAGCACCTGCCCCCCTGGCTATATGGGGTCCATTTAGGCAGGCAGGTTTAGATAGGATATATGGGGCCCCAAATAGGCAAGGTTTAGGTAGCCAATAGAGTGCCCATATAGGCAGGCAGGGTTTAGGTAGCTATAGGGAGCCATACAGGTAGACAGGGTTTAGGTGGGCTATAGGGGCCATATAGGTAGGGTTTAGGGAAAGCAGCAGAGCGGAGCGAACGGCCCGGGCCCGGGCGTTCAGAGGGAGTATGCGTCGGGCCCCGCAGCTCCCCGCCCGCCGCAGTGAACTGTTAAGTTCACTGCCGGCGGGCCCAGGAGCGGCATTACTGGGGTAGCGGACGCGGTAGCAGCTGCCCCGGGGCCCCCCTAAGAGCAGGGGCCCTGTAGCAACTGCTACCCCGGTAGTTACGCCTCTGTCTGTGATATATAGGGTTATATGAGAGAGGAGAGAAGCTGAGCTCCGTGATATATAGGGTTATATGATAGAGGAGAGCAGCTGAACTCTGTGATATATAGGGTTATAGATTGTAAGCCCTCACAGGCAGAGACCTCTCTCCTTCTGTACCAGTTGTTAGTTACTAATTTGTCACCTTTATACTTGTTTGACCTATGTTATGTATGAAACCTGAATGTACAGCGCTCTGGAACCAAGGGCGCTCAAAAATAAATAATAATAATGATAATAATTATATGATAGAGGGACAGAATCTGAGCTCTGTGATCTATAGTGATATATGATAGAAGGGAGCAGCTGAAGTCTGTGATATATAGCGTTATATGATAGAGGAGAGAAGCTGAGCTCTGTGATATATAGGGTTAAATTTGTATTCCTTACTGCCAATTTGGCAGATATTAGATGGGGATAAATCGTAGCGCTAACAATCTATCAAGGTTAACTACACTATTTGTGCGCCTTTTTGTCTATCTCTTTTACAACCTCTTTTGAGGTATAGGTAACAGTGAACACATATTTTTATTATATATAGGGTTATATGATAGAGGGACAGAATCTGAGCTCTGTGATATATAGCAGGGGCGTAGCTACAGGGGGTGCAGAGGTAGCAGGCGCTACCGGGCCTTGCAGCCTGAGGGGGCCCCAAAAGCCCTTCTGCCACAGCATTGTAAATGGCACATGGTAGCTGAGGGGCCCCATTTCACTATTTGCACCAGGGCCCAGAAGCTTGAAGTTACGCCTCTGAAATATAGGGATATATGATAAAGAAGAAAAGCTGAGCTCTGTGTTATATAGGGTTATATGATAGAGGATCTGAGCTTTGTGATATATAGGGTTATATGATAGAGGAGAGAAGCTCAGCTCTGTGATATATAGGGTTTTGTAATAGAGGAAGGGAAGCTGAGCTCTGTGTTATACATATATCCTGCTTCACATCATATAATCCTATATATCACAGAGCTCAGCTCTTCTCCTCTATCATATAACCCTATATATCACAGCGCTCTTCTCCTCTATCACATAACCCTATATATCACAGAGCTCAGCTTCTCTCCTCTATCATATAACCCTATATATCACAGAGCTCAGCTTCTCTCCTCTGTCCTATAACCCTATATATCACAGAGCTCAGCTTCTCTCCTCTATCATATAACCCTATATATCGAAGAGCTCAGCTTCTCTCCTCTATCATATAACCCTATATATCACAGGTTCAGCTCCTCCCCTCTATCACATAACCCTACATATCACAGAGCTCAGCTCCTCTCCCTCTATCATATACCACTATATATCAGAGCTTAGCTTCTCTCCCTCTATCCTATAATCCTATATATCACAGAGCTCAGTTTCTCTCCTCTATCACATAACCCGATATATCACAGAGCTCAGCTCCTCTCCTCTATCACATAACCCTATATATCACAGAGCTCAGCTTCTCTCCCTCTATCATATAACCCTATATATCACAGAGCTCAGCTTCTCTCCCTCTATCATATAACAGGATATATCACAGAGATCAGCTTCTCTCCTCTATCATATAGCCTTATATATCACAGAGCTCAGATTCTCTCCTCTATCATATAACCCTAAATATCACAGAGCTCAGCTTCTCTCCACTATCATATAACCCTATATATCACAGAGCTCAGCTTCTCTTCCTCTATCACACCCTGCTCTCAACCAGGGTAGCAGACCTCACCTGACAGGTTACCTTTTAAAGGCATTCAGACATATTCCGAGGTTGGTTACCCAAAACATGTGAATAGGGCCTAACTTGGCACAATGCAGCCTGTTTTCTTTATTCTTACTAAGGCACACTTAAACGTTTAATGGTTTGCAGGAAGTCTCGCTAGCAAATACTCTAGCCTTATGGAAACAGTCCTGTTCTCCTCTAAGGCCAACTGTCTGAAAAACCGGCCGCAAACTTTTACGCGGGCTGCTATGGAAGACCCGTGCAGCAGTCCCTACTGCACAGGTTTTCCGCCCGAAAAACATTGTACTTGTTCATTCTTCCATCCGGTTTTCAGATGGAATATGAACAAGTGAATGAACAAGGGAAGGGGGCATCGCGGAGAAAAGCCGTCCTATCGCGGCCATGTGTACGGCACACAAACCGGACAAATATTTTGTCCTGTGCCGTGTAAACGGGCCCTAAGGGCATCATGTATGACTCCTGGTGCTGATATGCCAGTTGTAAATTGCTTTAAGGCAGTGTAGAATGTGGCAGAATGTATGTACCTGTTCTTCTGCAGTTTATACACACAGGCGCATTGTAGTGCCAATACGTTCATACATGTCCCCCTTAGTCTATGGGGGTATATAATCACAAATTATAAACAATGATAACACACAATAACAATAATGAACATCTTATTTAAGGTGAATACATACATTATTATCTAAGAGGATAAAAGTAGGGTACGACCTTACAGATTAGGATATATCGAGTCGTTGCTTGAATAGCCCATTTTAGTACTGATGCAGTCAGGTATTCAAGCCAGCAACCTTTTGACTATCACAAAATTACCATCCATAACAGAAATTTGGTGACAGTCCCAAGGTTGCGTGTGACTTTTTCCCTGTAGGGAATAATCGAAGTCTTATTGCATGAGTAGCACTGTGAGTTATTTGTACTTATCCACAGCAGTCCTACATGAAAATGTGTCTGTGCTCAGTTTGGTACAGAGGTAAAAATCTGTGCTCAGCAATAAGCAATTAGATTTGGGATTACTATAGCAGCAAAGGTAGTCATAAAAAAACAAAACAATCTATAATGAAATACCCTCTGAAGTGTGTAATTAGCATTTCCCAGTCAATCCACATGCATTATTTATATACTCATACGGTACGCTTATTTCTGTACATAGATGGAAAGGTCCAGGACACCATGGTTTCTTTGTTTTTGTATCTTATCCCAGTAAAATTCCTACTATCATACTGCACTTTTATGTGGCAGTTTGTGACATGCTTTTTAGGTGTAAAGTTTATATCTGCAGTATATACATGGTTTTAGTATGTGGGACCCTGTACAGATACAGTTTACAGAAAATGTATTGAAGCCAGATATATTGAATAAAAGAGGGCTTTCTCAGCATTGACATTTTTGACACATCCCTAGATGCTGGGAGGATGCCACTAATTTTACATAGTTAGTACGGTTGAAGAAAATGTGGGTGAAGGGAGAGAGACAAGGACTTTAAGCCGAGCCTGGAACCCACAAGGCAAGAACCAATCTGCTCCAGTGGAGACCATATCTCTGACCCCAGAGCCTCCACCAGCCAGGATCCAGAATTTTGCATAGCTACGTACACATTAATATTCTTTACTTCCAGGTAGTTATCTAAGCCTTTCTTGAAACTCTCTACAGTTCCTGCTGTGACCAGCTCCTCAGGCAGGCTATTCCACAGATTTACAGTTCTTAGAGTGAAGAACGCTCTTCTCTTCTGGAGATTGAATCCTTTTTTCTGTAGTCGAAGGGAATGTCCCCTTGTCTTTTGAGGGGGCTTCACTTGAAATAATTTTTCCCCATACTTTTTGTAGGGGCCATTTATATATTTATATAAATTAATCATGTCCCCCTGAAGCCATCTTTTCTCAAGACTAAATAAGTTCAATTCTACTAACCTCTCCTCATAACGAAGATTCTCCATTCCCCTTATAAGTTTGGTTGCTCGTCTTTGTACTCTCTCTAGCTCCATTACATCTCTTCTATAAACTGGGGCCCAGAACTGAACAGCACCAATGCTTTGTTCAACGGTAGAATTACATCCTTGTCCCGCGAGTCCGTGCCTCTTTTAATACACGCCAATATCTTACTTGCCCTAGAGGCAGCTGATTGACATTGCATGCTGTTCTGTAGTCTATGATCTACAAGAACGCCCAGATCTTTCTCAACAAGCGATTATCCAAGTTTTTCTCCCCTTAGGACATATGATGCCTGTAGATTATTTCTACCCAGATGTACCTTACATTTATCCACATTGAACCTCATTTGCCAAGTGGATGCCCAAGCACTCAGTGTGTCCAGGTCTGCTTGCAATTTATGAGCATCTTCCATAGATTGCACTATCCTGCATAACTTTCTGTCATCTGCAAAAATAGAAACCGTGCTATCGATCCCTTCCACTATATCGTTAATAAATACATTAAATAAGAGAGGACCCAATACTGAGCCCTGCTGCACACCACTCACAACCGGGGACCACTCAGAGTAGGTCATTTACCACCACTCTCTGAGTACAATCCAGCAGCCAGTTTTTAATCCAATTACACACTGTTATCTCTAACACAATGGATTCTAATTTACCTAACAAACGATTAGGGACAGTGTCAAATGTCTTTGCAAAGTCTAAAAACACAATATCCACAGCTGCCCCGCTAACTTCTACTCACCTCTTCATAAAAACAGCTCAATTTGGTCTGACAGCTTCTGTCTTTAGTATATCCATGCTGGAATTCACTAATACTATTGTGTTTGTCTACATAGTCGTTTATATTGTCCATTATGAGCCCCTCAAACATTTTTCCCACAACAGATGTTAAACTTACTGGTCTATAATTACCTGGGCAAGACTTGGAACCTTTTTTGAAGATGGGAACTACATTTTCCTTGCGCCAGTCTCCTGGTACTATAGGAGTCACCAGGGAATCTCTAAATATCATGTACAGGGGCACACCGATAACCGAGCTGAGCTCTTTAAGAACTCTTGGGTGAATGCTATCAGAGCCTGGAGCCTTGTTCACATTCAGCTTATTTAACTTGGCTTTGACTTTTTCTACACTGAGCCAATTAATTATAGAAGTTGATGTATTAACAGTACTGGCACCACCTACATCTGTACTTGGCCCATCCCCATCAACTACTATCTCATTGATAGTATATACTGAGCTGAAGAACCTATTTAGTACCTCTGCCTTCTCTTGGTCACCAGTAACCAGCTCCCCATCACAGGTTTTTAAGGGTCCTACTTGCTCTGACTTTGGCTTTTTGGCATTTATATGCTTAAAGAATTTCTTGGGGTTAGTCTTGCTGTCCTTGGTCACCTGCCTTTCATTTTTAATTTTAGCTGCTTTTATCACTTTTTTACAGATTTTATTAAGCTCTCTATATTTTTCAAAGGCTAATGCTGACCCCTCTGACTTATATTTTTTAAATGCACTTTTTTTTATTGTTTATTGTCCTCTCAACAGAAGGTGGAAGCCATGTTGGTTTTAGTTTTAGTCGCTTATACTTGTTACCCATAGGAATATATTTTGCAATAAATTTCCCAAAGTATATTTAAAGCTCCCCCATTTGGCTTCTATATCACTATTTGCTAATAGCTGTTCCCAGTCTAGGTCCTGTATTGCATCCCTCAATAGGGAAAATTTGGCCCTTTTAAAATTAAATGTTTTTGCCTTCCCGCTCTGTTTTTTTTTTCCAGTTTACGCTAAAATGAATTATATTGTGGTCACTGTTACCAAGATTTTCAGAAACCGTGACCGCTACGACAAGTTCTGCTTTGTTAGAAATTACCAGATCCAACAGAGCATCACTTCTAGTGGGTTCCTCCACAAACTGCCCCATAAAAGTATCCTCTAACAGATTGAGGAACTTCCTTCAATTTTCAGATGATGCAGAACCGTGACCCCAGTCAATGCCTGGGAAATTAAAGTCACCAATTATTATCACTGTACCTGCCTGTGCTGCCCGCACCATTTGATTATGCATCTGTTCTTCTATCTCCTCAGTGATGTTCAGGGGTCTATAGATTACACCAAAAATAATATTTTCTGCATTAATCCCCCCTTGTATTTCCACCCACAGTGTTTCCACATCATTAGCTACTCCGCCCTGTATTACCTCTTTCACATTTGCCTTCATATCACTCCTTACATACAGACACACTCCTCCTCCTCTCCTGTTCGCTCTGTCTTTCCTAAATAGATTAAAACCTTGAAGGTTGACCTCCCAATCATGCGAGGAGTCCAGCCATATTTCAGCAATACCTACCCCATCAATCAGCTCCTCTACAACTAGCGCTTCAAGTTCCCCCATTTTGGTTGAAAGACTTCTGGCATTTGTGAATAGACATTTTAAGTTCCCTTCCAGTTTTACACTTTCCGTCAACGGTTTGGGATTGTATCTAACATGTTCATTAGATGGCATGGGATCATACATTACCCGTTCAGTAGACAGCATGGGATTAAACGTTACCTGTTCAGATGACGGCATTCGATTAAACATCTCTCCCTCGGGAGATGGCATGGGATTATACATTACCCTTTCAGATGATGGCATGGGATTATACATTATACCTTTAGTGGACAGCATGTGATTATTTATCACACAATTAGTAGATGGCATGAGATTACATGAGATATTGTGGGTACCTATATCTTCAATGCTGGTTTGCAACACATGGATCTCCTTATCCACTACCCCTTCGTTTTCTATATTGTCCTCCCTCCTCATCCCTAGTTTAAATACTCCCGCACCCCTTCTAGAATTCTTTCCCCCAGCACAGCAGACCCCCTTCCATTCAGGTGCAATTTATCTGTAGAAAACAGATTGTACCCCAATGAAAAATCAGCCCAGTGGTCTAAGAACCCAAACCCCTCTGTCCTACACCAAGACTTCAGCCATGCATTGAACTCTCTGAGCTCCAGCTGACTTTCCTGAGTAGCGCATCTGGCACGGCAGTATTTCCAGAGAACACAACCTTGGAGGTCCTTCCCTTCAGCTTTGAGCCTAGTTCTTTAAAATTATTCTTTAGGATCCTCCACCTACCGTGTATTCTTTCATAGGTTCCAATATGGACCACAACAGCTGGGTCATCGCCAGCCCTCCCAGTAATTTATCCACCCGGTCCACCCCATGCCAAACCCGGGCACCGGGGAGACAGCAAACCATTCGGTTGAGGCGGTCCTGGCGACAAAGTATTCTATCCGTCTTCCTGATTATAAAATCCCCTACAACTACTAACTGTCTTTTCTTACCTGTATTCCCATCCCCCCTACTACTAGTTGGGCTGCTCTCCGGTGCTAGGAAGAGCAGTGTCACTAGGGCTGCCATTTCTGAGACTGATTCCCCAGCATTATCACCAACTTGGCAATTTTGCTAGGAATCTCAGGAGAAGTGGCCTTCCTTTTTCTGGTACCCCTAGAACTCCCCCTGTCTACATTAACCCAGCTACACGGCTCCTCCTGCTGATCCAATACTCCACCCTCGACATTTAGCCCACTAACTGTTTGCTCCAAGAGTAGCAAACTCTTCTCTTCATTGTCAATCGCGCTCAGTGTCACATTTTGCTCCTCTAGGTCTAAAATGCGAGCTACCACAGTAGCAACATGCTCACATCTGCTACAGCGGTATTCACCCTGGACCTCTTGCTCCAGTAGTGCATACATATGGCAGATTGTGCACTGCTGGAAATTGCCAGTGAAGCTGCCCATTATCCCGGTGCAACAGCAATGAAGAGAAAAAAAAAGTTAATGAGATTGAAGTATTAAATAAAAGAGGTTTGTTTACTTACCAGTTTTTCTCTCCTGTTTTTAACTCCGGTTTGTTAACTCAGCACTCTGTTCTCTCAAGCACTCAGTTTGAGCCAAGCAATGGAGCCACCAATAGAGCCGGTAGAGGTCAGATGCACGGCAATCAATGGCACCAAGGCTAGGAAAGCACCAGACCAATTCATCTCCAGAGGCTCTGTTTGACTTTTTATTTAGGCCGTATTGTTATCCTATTTTTTATGAATGCCAGGAGTTCTCCTGCCATTTTGTCTTCTCCTGCTTACTAGATCAGATAAGGCAGTTGCTATGCAACTGCTTCTAACAACTCTCTGAACCATCAGCTGACCATGCTGCACATGTAAGCTTTATTACTGGGAATGGTTGATTGCTAGCCCTCCATAAAGCTCTGGACCTATTCTAACCTTGACGACATCCCTACCAATGTCCCTCAGCTATGCTGACCCTACCCAAAACAGCACAGGACCACACAAAGAGAACAACTGCTTATAACAACTCTCTGAACTATCAGCTGACCATGCTGCACATGTAAGCTTGATTAATGGGAATGGTTGATTGCTAGCCCTCCATAAAGCTCTGGACCTATTCTAACCCTGACGACATCCCTACCAATGTCCCTCAGCTCTGCTGACCCTAACCAAAACAGCACAGGACCACCAAAAAGAACACAGAAATAGAACACAATGAAAAAGTGACACAAGGCAGAACAGAAGCAACAGAGAACATATGCAGCATGGTTAGCTGACAGTCCAGAGAGTTGTTTGAGGGAGTTGCATAGCCACAGCTTCATCTGATCTAGTACAGCAAGAGAAGATGAAATGGCAGGAGAATTCCTGCCATTCATAAGACTATTGTAGTCAATGGCCACCTTTGTTCTAGCAATTGGTAGTAGTTAGAACAGTTGGATCCCTGACGATTAGACATTGGTGGCACATCCTTGTGATATGACACCAATGTCAAAGCTGAGACAATCCCTTTAAGAAGTAACTCTAGATAACAGTCAGGTGTTGCGGTTGTCATGTCATTTAAGGTTGTCTCACATTTGACAAAAATATCACAATATCACTACACCACGACCACTACCACTAATTGTGATACAATAATATTACCATACGCTCATTAAATAATACAAAGATCAATTTTTTTACTATATGGTGACCATACTGTGGTAGATATCAGTTCTACATATTAGCTTTTCAGACCAGATCAGTAACTACAGTACAGTTAAATCTAATGATAATGCCCTGTTTTGTGACCCAGACTGGAATAGTGCACCCCAAAAGTAAACAGTTTTTCTGCTTTTTGTC
>JAODAL010079993.1:0-12389 GCA_025379985.1 Phyllomedusa bahiana | reverse complement strand
CCCCTGGGTAAAGTGAGCACTTTCAACCTGAGGGGTTCGTCCCGTGAACCTTTGGGGGCGGCGTGGGGGGTTGAAAGACAGAGCTAAGCAATTTAGCCTGGCGTGGTCGAGTAAACTCGCGTTGGAGGCGGAGCTCTTGTTGTCTTTCAGCAAAGCGAATGTCGATCCGGGTGGCCAAGCGAATCAATTCGTCCAGCGAGGAAGGCAGGTCCCGACCTGCGAGCTCATCTTTAATGCGTCCCGAGAGGCCTTGCCAGAAGGTCGCCACCAAAGCCTCGTTGTTCCAGTCCAAGTCCGAGGCTAAGGTGCGGAACTGCACCGAGTACTGCCCCACAGTGGAGTCGCCCTGACGGAGACGGAGCAAGCATGCATGCAGCAGAGAGGTGCGACCAGGTTCCTCGAAGACAGTTCGGAACCCCTGGAGGAAGGCTTGCAGATTAGCCGTCAGAGGATCTCCTCGGTCCCATAGCGGAGTGGCCCAGGCCAGAGCTTCGCCAGTTGCTAATAATGAAGGCCACTTTAGCCCACTCAGTAGGGAATTGGTGTCCCAGCATCTCGATGTGGATGGAGCATTGACTGATAAAGCCTCTGCACTTCTTGGGGTCACCATCATAGCGAGAGGCAGATGCAGAGAAGGTCCCGGTGCTGGGGCAGGAAGAGCCGAGACTGGCGGAGCAACAGGTGCAGGCGAGACAGCAGCAGCCGCAGGCGGAGGTAGGCGGGCCGCAAGGTTCTGCATCATGGCCGCAAGCTGGTAAATACGCTGGCTCTGCTGAGCAACGGTCGTCGTGACGTCCCGGAGTTCGGGCAGAGGTACCCTGGCGGAATCCATGGCCAGATTGTACTGTAAGGGTATCGTCGTAATCGTCTCGTCCCATGGAGTAAAACTAACTTGTCACTTATACTGCATGGTAAAAAACACTATAAGGGTTTCAGCATTTTCTTCACCCTGCCTTCCAAAAAATCGATTTAAAACCAATAAAAATCTCTTGTCCCCCAAAAAATGATACCAATAAAAATGTCAACTTATCTCACAACAAACTGTAAGGGTTCAGTGGATTCGCTGGACCACCGCAAGTGATGATAGTTAAGCCACGCCAGGGAACGGAATCTAAGTAGCCCCCGGTTTTCACCAGAGCCCACTGCAAAGCGGGATGGACTTGCTGCGGCGTGAGGCTACCAGGTCGTTACCGCTGACGTGACTTGCTTGCCGTGGCGGCCGGTACTGCGTGGTACAAAATTTGGGTAATCCAAAGGCGTAGTCGGGGACAGGCAAAAGGTCAGGGCAGGCGGCAGAGGTTCGTTGGTCAGAGACGGCAGATGGTCAGGGCAGGCGCAAACAGGCAAGGTCAGGAAACGTAGCGGAACGGACTGGTACAACGGGTAATCAATACGGACACTAGACACTCACTTAGCTCGCTAAAACGCACACCAAACAATCTGGAGCGAGTGCTGGGGGCGTAAACCCTTATATAGGACCACGTCCGCAACGACCAATTAACGGGACACTGGCCCTTTAAATCTAGACCAGCTTTCGCGCGCGCAAAGGGGACGGGCACGAGCCGGCGGCAGCCGGGACGGAACGGGAGGGGTGTGCACAGGAGCGGGGCCAGTTAAGGCGAGCGGGCGCAGGAGCAGAGGACACGGGGTTGGTCGCGGGGGGACCGCGATGCCCGCGCTGAATCCCCTGCGGTGAGGGGACCGGCCGCGGAGGCACGCGCCCCGCACCCCCGTACACAAACAAGCCCCTACACAGCTCCGAAACACAGAAAATAAAAATCTTATGCTCTCAGACTATGGCGAGGAAAAAATAAAATAAATAAAAGTTTTTTTTATTGTGTAAAAGCAGTAAAACAGAAAGAATATATAAATTGGGTATCGCTGTAATTGTATCGACCTGCTGAGTTAAGCTAATATGTCTTTTTATACCGCATGTTTGACCACTGTAAAAAATAAAAAAACCTAGCAAATGGCTGATATTGGCAAAACGCCTAAAAAAAACCTTGATAAAAAGTGGTCAAAGCATCACATGAACTCCATAATGGTACCAATAAAAACATCAACTCAAATAACAAAAAACAAGTCCATAATCTGCTACATAAACAGAAAAATAAAAGTTATGGCTCTCAGACTATGACGACATAAATCACAATTTTTTTATAAACTAATTTCTATTGTGTAATGGTAATAAGACATAAAAACTATATAAAATGTATGTAATTGTAATTGTACCCACTGCATAGTAAAGTTATCCTGTCATTTACACTGCACGCCGAACACTGTAAAATTGAAGCCCAAAAAGCAAAGGCGGAATTTGCTTTTCCCCCCATTTTCAGGGCCCCAATGCAAAAAAAATATGGAACACCTGTGAAATCAAAAATGCACAATAAACCCCTAGATTGAGATCCATGAGGGGTTTTAAACCAAAATGGGGCAACTTCTGGAAGGTTTCACCTGTTCTGCTACTTTGGGGGTTTTCCCAAATGAGATATGGCATCCCCCAAAAAATCTGTGTTTCAAAAGCGAAGTAGCGCACCCTCCCTTGTACGCGCTGCCATGCGCCCAAACAGAAAATTGTACACCCACATATAGGGTATTGCTGAACTTGGAAAAAATTGCAAACAAAATCTGTTTTTTTCCCCCCCAAGTTTCCCTTTGTAAAAATGAAAATATTCTCAGCTAATATTTCAGGCAGTTGGAAAAAAAATTTTTCTTCTTTTTCCACAACCTAATGTAAAAAGTTTGTTAACACCTTTGGCATCACTATCTCCTACACTCCTCAATATATTCCTTTAGGGCTGCATTTTTCCAATATGGTGTTTTTTTTGGGTTGTTTATTAGGTTTCAGTACCTTATGATGCCCGCAAACCTGAAATAGCACCTAAATAAAATTGTATTGAAATGAACCCCAAAGCCCAGTAGATGTTCCTCCTATTCTAGGCTTTGCAGTTTGAGCCAAATAGTGCATTACAACCATATATTGGATATCCCCTGAAAATTTTGCAGAATCTGGGAATCAATAGGAAATAATGGTTCCTGTAAATATGGATAAAAACTTAAAAACTGCAAAAAAAAAAGTAAAATTTTGAAATTTCACCTCGACTTTAAATTTTAATTTCTGTGAAATACATAAAGGGTTAACAAACTTCCTAAATACGGCTGTAAATACTTTAAGGTGTGTAGTTTCTTAAATTAAGTCATCTATATTGTTAATTTTCTTGAAAATGTGAAAAATGATTGCTTAATCTCTAAGCCCCCATAATATCATAAAAAATAAAGACATTAAAAAATTGTGCCAACCTAGATTGGACATAAAGGTAAATGCTTAGTTTTAAAAATATTTTGAGTGGAAAAACTATTTGTCTTACACAAAAGAAATTTTTGGAGTTTCAAAATGGCAAAATTTTTCTAATTTTCACGATATTTTTGACATTTTTCACAAATAAACAAGGATTGTTTGGACCAAAAATTTCTTACTTAACTTAAATCACAATGTGTCACGAGAAAACAGTCTCTGAATCACATGGATAGGTAAAAATGTTAAAAAGTTATTCTCACATAAAGTGACAGTCAGATTTCAAAAACGGGGCTCTATCAGAAGGTGAAAACTGGCTGCGGCGGTAAAAGGTTAATTATAAAATTTTTTGGTCCAGATTTTCCTTTTTTCTAATTTTAATCTTAGAAAAAAAATATTTTTTTTTATAATTTTTCAGATTGTCATTACAATTTTTTTTCATCCAAATGTAGGTCAGTGTGTCAGTAGGTCGGAATTGCATGCTGTATAAAGTTTTTTAAAGGGAAATTTTTTTCATTCAAATTTTTCTTATTTTTCATTTTTAATTCATTAAATGAAAAGAATTTTAATCAGATGTTGACATTTTAATTTTTTCCCGCTCTTCAGCAGTATGGGACTTTAAGGGTGCGCCAAGCAAGATCACTACGATAGGTTTCCCATTCCAAATGACAAAGCTATTCTAATAGCTTTTTATTTTATTTCTTGCCTACGTGATGTGTTTGTAAATCATTGGGTAAAACAACTATAGCTCTGTAACTAAAAATTTAAAAACAGGATTTATCTTAAATGCTGGATTGTGGTTTTAAAAATGTTAAATATATCATTTTATATGAATTTTATATGATATAATTTTATCTTAATTTTATATTAGATAATTTTAGATTTGTTTTATATTATATAATTTTAAATTAATTATATATTATTTAATTTTACATAATTATATTTATTTATATAAGTTAGTTTAAGCGGTGTTAACTTGGGAAAGAATTGGTATCTTTTTGCCTATTGGCAATAAGAGTTTGTCTAGCATGGCCCCAGCTTTCAGTCTGGAACTCTGTTGAGTCTTTACATAAATTTTTTGCCGCATGATTTGCGCCACTTGCCATGCGCTACATTTATGCTGTGCACCACTTACGAAGTGCCACATTTATGAACCGCCGTATAACAGGTTCATACATACTGTCACATTCAACACTCATCTAAAGTGATTAAGAACTGGCCAGTTGGCGCCAGTTTTCATACATGTCACCCCAAGTGTAGACACAGACGACAGCAGCACAATGCAGAGGTCTAAGAAAAGCTGCTTCAAACATGTTGTATTATTGCAATAACTAAAATATACATTAGAGGAGAGCTGACAGGTCCTCTTTAATTAATTAATTTTTACTCAAATTGTTATGCATATGGCTAATTTTTGGCTCAAAGCTTGATAGATGTCAGATAGTTAAACAAATGGGAGGAGATGAAGAGCATGAAAAAATATAAAGTGCTTTTTATGAATCCTAATGAAAATTATGACACTGTTTCTCCCAAATAAATCCACAGATCTACCATACCTAGATATATGGAAAGAAAAAAAGAAATACTCCATAATATGCAAATAGGAAAGCAATAACCAGAATAAATTCTTGGACAAATAATAATAGCATATTCAGTACTGTGTAAAAGTTTTAGGTAGGTGTGTAAAAAATACTGTAAAGTAAGAATGCTTTCAAAACTAGAAGTGTTTAATAGTTTGCTTTTTATCAATTCACAAAATGCAAAGTGAACGAACAAAAGAGAAATCAAATTAATCTTTGGTTTAACCATCCTTTACCTGCATCAGTTCTTCTATGTACACTTGCACATAGCTTTTGAAGGAATTTGGAAGTTAGATTGTTCCAAATATCTTAGAGAAGTAACCAAAGATGTTATGTGGATATAGGGTTGGTCATCTGTCTTTGCATGTAATCCCAAACAGACTCCATACTGTTGAGATCGGGGCTTTATGGGGTCATATCACTTTCAGGACTCATTGTGAATGCTGAAGATCATTATCAGTTAAATTGGCTGTATGTTTGGGGTCATTGTCCTGGTGCAGAATAATCTGAAGCCAATGAGTAGTTTCCTTAATGGAAGGTGTCGGTCTAGCAGCAATTTGCAGCATTTTTCCCAAACTTGTCTAAAATGTTTGCACAATGTTATATAACTGAAATGAAGTGTTCTGCTAAAAATATCAGACACGCAAGTTTGTTGATCTTGATCTTGCTATACCGTTATTCAATACAGTATACACCAACAATCATTAGAATGGAAAATCTCATCTAGGAATGTAATGCCCTATACAAGGGGTGCACAACCTTTTCAGGTCCAAGGGTCATATTGTCATATTGTACCTTTCACAATGGCTGCAGGAAATCTTAAAGAGGTATTCCCCATCTGAGACCTCTATGGCACTTCAATTGTACATACTCAAAATGGCTAAGAGGTCTTTATTCCACTTTAAGTACTATGATAGATCAGAAAGGGGTTCCCCTGTTTGATGCTCAAGAAAGAGGATATGAGGCACCTATTTTCATTGTAGTTTTTTGGGGATTATGGAAGTGGCTGTTTCACAACTATATCTAGAGAGAAAAAAAGCCTGCATCATCTCCTCCTCTCTGGAGTCTTAAACCTATCAGACATTTTTATGGTTTTTTCTTGTGGATTGCTTTTTTTGTGTCAAAATAAATACTTCTTTGGGGAAAGAAACCCAAGAACAAGGCGGAACAGTTTTACTAGACGGCTCATTGGGGTTCTTTAAAAAAAAAACGCAGATAAGCCCCAACCCTCGCCTTTACATTTCCTTTAAACCTTTAGGGGGGGTTTTACGGGCACAGGACATGACTGGAAATTTTTTCCTTTTTTTTTGGTGCCGTGCACACGGCCGAAAGGGGCGGTTTTTTCTCCGAAATTTGGGGGGGAAAAAGAAAACCCCCCCTCTTAAACATAGAAAAGGGTTAAAATGGGTCTGTCCAAAAAACCGGAAAGAAGAATTGAAAATGTTCAAAGGGTTTTTCCCCGGAACGCCGGCGGACTGACAAAAAAACCGGGGGGAAAAAATCCGTTCAGGGGGAAATCCCTGCCGGATTTTAATTAAGGCCCGTGGAAAAAGTTTAACAGCCGGTTTGCAGCCGGTTTCAAAAACCAAAAAACCGGGCTGAAAAAAAAGGGACCGTGGGGACAAGGCCTTACAGTGCCATCTACACACTGCCCACCACAACAGTGCAATCAGTTGAATGTAGCTGTCAAAAAATTAGTATTACTTTTCTAAGCATGAAAAAACCCAAAGAATGTTTATAAAAAATAAAAGGTTTGGGGGCCTCATGTTGTCATCCCTCCCCTAAAATTTAACCCCACTATTTATTATCATTAAAATTATTTCTTAGTATAAAAATGTAATCTCATAAATGTCCCACCCTAAACTTATTCCATTTATTCATTTTTCCATTTAATAAGCATGCCCTCTTACCCTAGGGGCCCAAATTTTGCCTCGGGCGCTCCATAAAAATAAAAAAATTTTTGTACTATTTTCAAAAAATTTTTTTAATTTTTGGCTTAAAAAAATTTTATTTTGTGGCCTCTTTTTGGGTGGCACTTTTTTTATTTTGAAAAAAGATTTCCCCTATCCCGTATAATTTTACTTTTAATTCTTTACAAATGATGTGTTTAGCTTCATCAAACATGGGGTCACAAGCATATCTGCAAAACCCTTTGTGGGCAAAATTTTAGTGGGGCTTTTTATAAATGAAATAATTTTATTGAATTAAAGGGGGATTGACCCACTTAAAAGGGAAGGTAGTAAAGTGTTTTTTTCAAAAAGGTGGTAAATGGTTTCATTTAAAATTTGGAGGTAGGGGTTTTGCCTGGGGGGAAATTTCATAATGCTGAAAATAAAGGGTTTCGGGGGAGTTTTAAAATTAACAAAACCCCCCAAATGGCCCCATATCAAAAACCCAAATTGGCTGCTCCCCAAAAATTAATTCCCCGCCATCCTCTATGTTTGGAAATACAGCACAGTCCCGTGCAGTTCTCTGCAGAGCAGGTAGCCGCAAGCACTGATGTACAGGAAATAAACCAAAGGGAAAACCTTCTGTTTTTTCCTTTTCCCCTGGATCTAAAGATTTGGAGCCCTAGCCATAAATTTTAAATGGGTTTCCCAAATGGGGACCCCCAATAACATTCTAAAATGGAAATTCCCATTTAGTGCAATATTTTTGGAGAGTCACAGTTCTCATTGCCTTTTTTTGTCGGTAAGAATGGCAATGACTTTTTCCCAGTCCCTGATCTTAGTAATATTCAATAGGCCCTCAATTTTTTTTATTTTTTAAAATGGGAAAAAAATAAAATGCACCTTTTAAAAGGGGGTTTTCCCCGGGTCCCGGCTTTGCAGGCATCTTGAGCTTTCTCTCTTTTCATTTTAAAATTTCCAAGGGTGTCTCCCCCCCCAAGGAGCGTGCCAAACCCTCAAAAACCCACCTGCACTGGTTTTAAAAAAAGTTTTACATAAAAATCCTAAAAATGATGAAACAAATGTAAAACCCTTTCTCACATTTGTTTCTTTCTTAAGGCTGTTTTAAAATGGGAGGAGGGGAGAAAACTGTATAAGGTTTTTAAAATGGTCATGCTATTTTTCCCCCAACCCTTTTCAAATAGACTATCACTGGGAGAGAAGCAAGGGGAAATCAAAACCTTTTTTTACAAAATCAAAAGAGAAGGAAGGAGGGTTAAATCAGAACCCCCAAAGTTGCTAGCAGCTAGTAAGAGCTCAGAAAAAGCCATTTTTCCAGTTTCACACATTCAGAGGGAGTCTGCACAGAGATTTGCAGAAACCCAAATCACCGGTAAGGGGTGTTTGAAAACGGGGGGTGTCCCCGACCAGGGCAAAATTTAATTTTTCAGGCAGCCAATCACGAAAAGGGGAGTGTGCCCCAAACCCCGCTTAAACTTTATCTCTAGACACTTGGGGGGGGACATGTATAAAAATTTGGCCCCTTGGTCTAAAGATAGCGGGGGGCCCGAACCAAAGGGCCCAAAGCTTTCCCGGGAAGTGGGCACGGGGGCCAATCCCCCAAAAACGCGTCCCCAGGCTGGCCAATCCGGGGGGGGCCCTTCGGGTAAACCCGGACCCCGCGCTGGTAAAAGGCGCGGATCCGGGTAAACCAGTTTTCGGACGGGGGGCTTTTCCGGGCACCCCCCAGGTCTGGGGCCACAGCCCCGATTTGGGAAACCCTTTGCGCTAAAGTTTTGCGCAGCAATGTGTTGAAAATGACCCCCATCCGCCGTTTGCCTCCCCTTCGGGCGGCCCCAGCCCTTCATAGCGGGTTGGCGCCCGAGGCCTTTGACGGAGGAGCGTCCCTTTTGGGAGAGAAGAAGGACAGAAGGGGAGGGGTCCACCAGGCGGGGAAAAGAAGTTGGGTGGTGTATTTTAAATTTAATGTTTTTTATTTTTATTTGTTTTTTGGGGTTTTGGCTTAACGGGGCGGGTTTTAATATACTGGGGTTTTGGGGGCCCCCAATTAAGGCCCTGGCTTTTAAAACCCGGGTTTTGGGGGGCAAAAAGTTCTGGCATCTATACTGGCTCCCCCGGGGGCATAGTGGGGGCTATAAAACAGGCTGTGGGGGCATAAGGGGCTGGTACAAAAAAGGCTTGTGGGCTTTAGTGTTGGCTATATCCCCTCGGGGTGGGGAGAGTGCTGGTACAAAAAGGGGCGGGTGGGCATAGTGGGGCAAAATAAAACTTCTGGTGGGAGAGTGCTGGGCTATAACTGGCTGGGGGGGGTTAAGGGGGTGCTGGCTAAATAAGGGCTGGTGGACCCGGTCCCTGGCTCTATCTGGCTTGGGGGGAGAGTTTTCTGGCTTTTATAATGGTGGTGGGGGGTTTTTGCTGGCTAATACGGGCTGGGGGGGGAGTGGGGGCCCTATATACTTCGGGTTGGGAGAGGGGGCGGGCTTTTAAAACTGGCTCGTGGCGAGGGGTTTGGCTATATACGGCTGGTGGAAGAGGCTGGCTATAAAATGGCTGGGGGGAGGGGGCTGGCTATATACTGGTTTGGTGGGAGGGGGCGGGGCTATATACCGGCTGGAGGGAGGGGCTGGATATATACGGGCTGGGGGGAGAGGGGTTTGGGGGGCCTAAAATCCCGGGGCGGGGTTGGGGCGAGCTTTCTGTAAAACTGGGGGTGGGGGAGCTATCTTGAAAAGGGCCGGGGGGAGAGCTACCTGTGTACGGGCGGGGTGGGGAGAGCAAACTGTTTTTTGGCTGGGGGGGAGAGCTACCCTTTACGGGTGGTGGGGAGAGCTTTCAAAAATTCTGGCTGGTGGGGAGAGCTATCGGGTTGAAAGGGGCCGGGGTGGGGCGGCAATCTGTGAAAGGGGTGGTGGGGCGAGCTATCTGTGTCCCTTGGCTGGGGGGGCGGCTTTTCTGTTTTACGGGGCTGGGGGGGAGCGACCATCCGTTTACGGGCCCTGGTGGGAGAGTTTTGGAAAATGGCTGGGGAGAGAGCTATCCTTGTACTGGCGGGGTTGGTAAGAGCTATCCGTGTACTGGTTGGGGGGGAGACCCTATCCGTGTACTGGCGGGTTGGGGGAGATATCCTTTTGTACTTGGCTGGGGGGGAGAGCTACCCGTGTACTGGGGGGGGGTGGGAGAGCTACCCGGGGTACGGCTGGTGGGGGAAGCTATCCCTGACTGGTTTGGTGGGGAGAGCTATCCGGGGTATGGTTTGGTGGGGGAGGAAAAGTGTACGGGCTGGTGGGGGATTACCGAAAAACCGTGTACTGGCTGGTGGGGAGAGCTATCCTTGGTCGGGTTTGGGGGGGGACAGCAACCCGGGTTTGACGGGCTGGGTGGGGAGACCCAATGATGTTACGGGCGGGGTGGTGGGGAGCTATCCGTTTCCGGGTGGGGGGGAAAGAGCTATCCGTGTACTGGGGAATGGGTGAGCTTTTTGGTGTACTGGCTGGTGGGGGAGAGCTTATCCTTTGAAACTGGTGGGGGGGGAGAGCTACCCGGTGTACTGGCCCGGGTGGGGGAGGGGGGCCCAAAATTACTGGGCCTGGGGGGAGGGGGCTGGCTTTAAAATGGTTGGTGGGGAGGGGGCTGGCAATATACGGCTGGGGAGGGGGTGGCCCTATAAACGGGTTTTGGGGTGGGAGGTCCCTGGTAATATTTGGCTGGTGGGGGCGAGCTATCTTTTATACTGGTGGTGGGGCAGCTTTTTTTCCTTGGGTGTACCGGCCGGTGGGGAAGGCTATCTGTGTACGGGTGGTGGGGGGGAGCAAATCTTTTATTAATGGTTTGGTGGGGAAGAGTTTTATCTGTGAAACTGGTGGGGGGGGAAAGCTATCTTTATACTGGCGGGGTGGGGAGGGGCATCTGTGTACTGGCGGTGGGGGCAAAACTATCGGTGTATTTGGCTGGGGGGGCGAGCTATCGTGTACGGCTGGTGGGGCGAGCTATCTGTGAAAAGGGGCTGGGGGGGGAAAAAAATTTTTGTGTACTGGCGGGTTTGTGGAGGTAAAATTTTGGTACGGGTGGGGGAGGAGCTACCCTGAAACGGGCTGGTGGTGAGAGCTATCCGTGTACTGGCTGGTGGGGAAAAGTTTACCCCCGTGTACTTGGTGGGGGAGAGCTATCCTTTGTTCCCTTGGCTGGGGGCGGGGGCTACCCGGGTACTGGCTGGTGGGGGACCCTTTCCGTGTCTGGGCTGGGGGGGAGAGCTTTCCGTTTTCCCTGGCGGGTTGGGGGGGGAAGCTTCCGTTTTAGGGCTGGTGGGGGGGCTATCCGTTTACTGGCGGGTGGGAAAAAGGCTATTTTTTACGGGTGCTGGGGGGGGAACCTATCCGTGTATGGTGGTGGGGACAGAAATTTCCCTTGAAACCGGTTTGGTGGGGAGGAACTATTTTTTTTTGGTTTTACTGGTGGGGGGTTGGAGTTTATCCGTTTTACTGGTTGGGTGGGGAAGCTATCCGTTTTTATGGGGGTGGGAGAGCAATCCTTTGAATTTGGTTTGGGTTGGGGAAAAGCTACCCGGTTTGGTTGGTGGGGAGGCTATCCGTGTACGGGTGGGGGGGGAAGAACCCTTATTTGGTCTGGGGGGGGGAGAGCTACCCTTTTAACTGGCTGGTGGGGGAGCTATCAGTTTCCCGGCTGGTTGGGGAGCCAATCCTTTGTTTTGTTTGTGGGGAAAAGCTATTGTCTGAAAAATGCCTTTTGGGGACCTAAAACACCAAACCAAACCCTTGGGGGATTTAAAATTTACCTATAAAGAAAAATGATTGCTGGGAAAAGGAGGATTCTAAGATTTTTTTGTGTCTAAATCTGAAAGGGATGATTTTGGGGTCGGGAAAAAGTCAGGGGAGAAGGTGTAAACCCAAAATGGAATGAAAAGGGAATACGAAGACTTATCGGAAGAAACGCCCCTTTTGAGTCACTAAATGTCCCTAAAATTGAAATTTCTCTTTTTATGCGCGAAAAGGGTATTTTAAAATTTTTAAAATTCTTAAATGGTGTGGCGGTTTATTTTTTTCAGTAAATTTGGGGTTGGTGAAACGGGGGGGGTATTATTAAAATTCACTGTTGGTGGGGATATGGGGTTTCCCCGGTTTGTTTTTGGTATTTAAAGCCCAACTGTCTTTTGGGGCCCAACCTGTGACCCTGCTATTTCCCCAAAATTTATTCCCACTGAAAGTGGAAAAGGGGCAGAGGGAGGGGCCCAAAGGGGCCCGTAAACCCCCCTCTTATTAATTGTTGTGCGGCCCAGGGCCCCCCCCGATCCCCCTTTCCCTCCCTTCGCGCCGACGTCGTTGGCACTTCTGGGGAAACCCCTGGGGGTTATTTTTCGGTCCCCAGTTTCGGCACTCGGGTTTTTAAAAAAAGGGTTCGCCTTCACTGGCCCAAAAGACTTTTTTTTTGTTCCCCTTAGGGAACCCATTTTTAAAAAACCCGTTTTCCCTTTTTTTAAAAGAGCTCTATATAAAATGAAACGGCGCTCTGTTTGGGTTTTCTATGGAAAAACAAGGAAATTTTAGAGCCATTTTTTTCTTTAATGGGGCCCCTTCCCAGATTGGGTAA
>JAODAL010079992.1:0-12389 GCA_025379985.1 Phyllomedusa bahiana | reverse complement strand
TTAAAAAAAAAACAAAAAACAACAAACCCACTTACCTGGCTCGGCGCTCCGGGGCCGCCGGGCCCTTACTGCTCCCCTCCATAGGCGGGCGGTGAAGGACGTCACCGCGCCCCCTACGAGAGTGGGGGCCGGGGCCCCCGGGTGGCGAAGGCCAACCCCTTTCCCTCCCCCAGGGAATCAGCGGAGACAGCGCTATGGCGTGTGCTCCCGCTAAACCCGCGCAGCCCCGGGAGTTGGGGACAAGTCCCCGGCTACGGGCCCGGTTTTTTGGGCGCTCGGGACCGGTGCGCGGAGGGGCCCCCGGGGAGCGGGGCACTGCCCCCGGGCCCCAAACAGCGGCCGGGGGGGGGCCCAGGGGGGATTCCCCCGGCCCCCCGGCGGCCCATCCGACCCTGTTTCACGTACAATTTTCTTAGTCGCAGGTATCCATCGGGGTACAGTGATATGGGGAACCCCGGCAGATACCCGACGCCCCAATAGGGATATAGAGCGAAATACCCAGTTTTCTTTTTCCCAAATGTATTCTTTAACCTGGGGGCCCAAATAGCATGTAGATTGCGCTATTGGCCGTAAAGTAAGTGTATGCAGCGAGAAAATAGAACACAACGTAGCCCACGCTGGGCTATACCTGTTCTATTATGCCCTCTGGGGCCACTGAGGCTGCGTTGCGAAATCGGCAGGGGTCCCCGTTTTCACTGTACCCCCGATGGATACCTGCAACGTATGCTTTGTCTTAGTGTGAACCCACCCTAATTTCACACCCAGTCAGTGCTGCCCTGAGGCTTTCAGATAACATAAAGTGTACATGGAGAAGGTTATCCCACATTACTGTACAGTTAGGATTTTCATTAAGTATAATCAAAAAATAGTTTTTTAAAATGGACACATATTGACAGTAAAATATTTTGCATAATTTATTAAACCCCCTTTGGTTAATAAAAATCACAAACTGGAAAAAATTAAAAGGGGTTGTTCACTACAAGGGTTGCTTTTTTTTTAAAGATCTTCCAAGTCACTTTGCAATGTGGTCCATTAACAGTGTCCTACCCATTCCCCAGATTTCCCCTTTGTTTGGGGTGTTTATCCTAGGTCACTTTTAGTCAGACCGTTTGATTCTCATGATAGGCTGCCCAGCACTGGTTTCTTGTACAGACCCGGTGATGCAGACCCGTAGAAGCCAGTAAACCGATCCTGAAATTTAAAATGAAACCCCACTGAGGTGGATGAATCAATGTGTGAGACAACCCCCCTTTTGGGTTTTTCCCAAATTAAAATGCGCTGCCAGGCCCTTGCGCAGATGGGACCGACCATGCTGGAATGAGGGAGATTGAAATGACAGGGGGTTCCAAGAAATAACCGAGTAACAGTGCGGGATTATTCGGCACCTCATAGAGGTGAATGGAGAGAATGGCCGCAAGCACCGCCCTATTTATTCTCATGCACAGTCAGCTTGTTCTAGAGCGACCTGTACAGCACATATTCATTTGTGGGAAAACCCCTTTAAGGCTATGTTCCCAAAACAAAGAAAAGGTTGGGTTTTCGGGGTTTTTAGTATTGGGAAACCCGCTGAAAATCCATCGTTTATTCAGCCCTAGCTAATAGAAAAAACGACCTTTTTCTTAAAAAAAAAGTTTTAGCTCGTTTTCTGGCGCCGGCGGATTTAGCAACATGTTGTATAATCCGCCTGTGTTTTGTGTTTTGTCGTCGGTTTCCCTAAAATATTGTTTGGGCCAAGGGCAAAAAATTATGACAAAGCCCAGGTTGAGCATTGGAAAAAAATGGTTGACCTTCCGGTGGTTTTATTCAGTGCTGTGTGGGTGTAGCCTAAGAAGCAAGGTCTCCCCATTGTAACCAATCCCTTTTTTATTTTCTGTTGATATAGCTATTTCAGGTTTTGTTTGCTGAGGAGGTCGTGGGGAGTTGGGCAAGAGGAACAAAATATTCCCTAGTTGGCCCACTGATATCTTCAGTGCTCACCCAGCATCTTATAGGCCCGAACCAGCCTACGGCCTGTGAGGATGTGGTGGGGCAGAGGCTCTCTGCTCTTTATAGCTTTTAACTGTATTATGTCCGCAGGGCATAATTTTTTGGGTGACTAAATTTAACGGCTGGCCAGAATTCTAGCCCCAAAAAAGCTGTAGTAGACCGTTTTAGTAAGAACAAGCGTATACAAACTTTGGGCATTCTGGGGTCAGTCGCACCACATTAGTAGAAGTAGACACATTATGATTCTTGATCCAAAAATTTTGGTGCAAAACAGTTAGCACAGCCAGACCAGGGTAAAGGGGGGTGCTAAACCCAGACTTGTAGTATTGGCCTAAAACTGCCCTGTATTTTAATGACCTGCAGAGAAAAAGCCGGGAACCAGGGAAAAAGGTGGTGCCTGGCCGATTGTGGTTTTTTTTGGGCACTAATCCCCTGTATTTTATGCCCTGCAGAGAACACCCAGACCAGGGAAAAGGTTTGGTTGCCTGATTTCCCAAAACCTTTTTGGGTATTTGGCTCTACATGCCCGGGATGTATAAACCTGCAGAAGAAAAAAGCCAGACCAGGGTAAAGGTGGTGCCTGACCCGCCCTTTGGGGTTTTGGGGTTACACTCCCCTGTATGTTGACCTGCAGAAGAACAGCCGGGCCCAGGGTTTAAGGGGTTTGCCTGAGCCGGGACTTGTGGTTTTGGGCCCTCAAACCCAATGCCTGTATATGCCCTCGGGAAGAACACCCAGCCCAGGGAAAAGGGTTTGGTGCCTGAGCCGACTTGTGGGTTTTGGGCACTACATTTGCCCTGTTGTATGACCTGCAGAAAAAACACCCAAAACCGGGGTTTAAAAGGTGGTGCCTGAGCCAAAATTTGGAAATTGGCACTAAACTGCCCTGTATGTATGCCTGCAGAAAAAAAGCCGGGACCAGGGTAAAGGTGGTGCCTGAGCCGGACTTGTGGTATTGGCTCTTACACGGCCCCTTTTTGGGGTATAAACCTGCAGAAGAAAAGCCAAAAGACCAGGGTAAAGGTGGTGCCTGGCAAAAATTGTGGTATTGGCTTTACACTCCCTGTATATGACTGCAGAAAACCCCCAGACCGGGGTTTAAAAAGGTGGTGCCTGACCCAAAACTTTTTGTATTGGACTACCCCCCCTGTATGTATGACCTGCAAGAAGAAAGCCAGCCCGGGGTAAAGGGGGGGTGCCGGGACCCCAAGACTTGTGGTATTGGAAAAAAACCCTGCCCTGTATGTAGGGACCTGCAAAAAGAAACCCAAGCCCAGGGTAAAGGTGGTCCCTAAAGCCGATTGTGGTATTGGCATTTACATGCCCTGTTTGTATCCCCCTTGAGGAAGAACAGCCAGCCCAGGGAAAAGGGTTTGGTGCCTGAGCCAGACTTTGGTTTTGGGGCACCACACTGCCCTGTAGTATGCCCTTTGCGAAGAACAGCCGGGCCAGGGAAAAGGTGGTCCCCTGAGCCAGACTTTTTGGAAATTGGCTCTACCCCCGGGCCCTGTTTTGTATGCCCGGGCGAAAGAACAGAAAGCCCAAGGGAAAAAGGTGGTGTGAGCCAGACTTGGGGTATTGGCACTCCCAATTTGCCCTGTATTTTTGGGCCCTGCAGAAGAAAAAGCCAGACCAGGGAAAAGGGGTGGTGCCTGGGCCAGACTTGTGGTTTTGGCACTACAGGGCCCTTGTATGTTTGACCGAAAAAGAAAAAACACCGGGCCAGGGTAAAGGGGGGTCCCCTGAGACAGACTTGTGGTTTTGGGGCACTACACTCCCCCTGTATTATGACCTGCAGAAAAACCCAGCCGGGCCCAGGGTAAAGGTGGTGCCTGAGCCAGCTTGTGGTTTTGGGGCTTTTAACATGACCTGTAGTATGCCTGCAAAGAACAGCCAAAACAGGGAAAAGGTGGTGCCTGACCTTTGGTTGTCGTTTTGGGGCACTACACTGCCCTGTATGAAATGAGTGCAGAAGAACGGGTTTTATTTTTCTGGGATTTAAAAACTGATCATCAGCGCCAGAATTCTTACGGGTCGTTTTTAAAAGGCCCGGTTCACAGGGCATAGGAAAAATTTCCCGGGCCCCGGGTTTTTGGGGGCCGGTATCTGTCCTGTTTTGCGCCCGTCCCCCCGGGGGGGGAGGGGACGGCTTTTTCCGCGTGACGGTTTGGGTCCCCACAGGTACGGTTCCCCCAGCAGGTTATGGGCAGGTTTACGGTCCCCCAGCAGGTATATGGGGCAGGTTTAGGTCCCCCAGCAACTGGGTAGGTTATAGTCCCCCAGCAGGTATATAGATAGCTTTTGGGGCCCCCCGCGGTTATGGGTGTTTGGGCCCCCACAGAATGAATATAGATTATAGGCCCCTCCTGCACGTTAAGTAGATAATACCCCCCTGCACTATTACAAGTAGATATGGCCCCCCCAGCCTTTTATAAGAGTTTAAATAGGCCCCCCTGAAAATATATCAGTAGATATGGCCCCCCCCTGACAAAAATTAAAAATAGTAATACCCCCCCTGCACATATAACGTAGATTGGGCCCCCTGCCTATTACAAGTAGATAATAGCCCCCCTGCACATATATCAAGTAGTTAATAGGCCCCCCTGCAATAAAACAGTAGTAACCCCCCCTGAAATATATCAAGTAGTAATAGGCCCCCCCTGCACATAATACAAGTAGAAAATAGGCCCCCCCCTGCACATATAACAGTGATAATACCCCCCCCTGCACTATATAAAAGAAATAATGGCCCCCCCCTGCCTATATCAAGGAAAATGGCCCCCCCCCTGACTATATACAAGTGAAATTAGGACCCCCTGCCTATAAAGTACATAATAGCCCCCCCCCCTGCACATTTATAACTAGATTTAGGCCCCCAGCATGTAAAGACAAGTAATAAACTGCAGCCTCCCCTGCCCTCGCCCCCTGTCGCTGTGCTGTCGCTGTTCCGGGTTTCTTTTTCTCAAAAAGGTGGTCACGGCCCGCGCTCCTTGATGACGCTAAACCCCGGCGGACAGCACAGGCGCGCACAGAGCCGCATCCGCCTGCGGCCACGAGTACTTGCGGAGCTTTGCTCCCCCAAAAAGCATTAATGTATGGGGCCCGGGGGAGCCCCTAAGTTAGCTTACGTGGAAAAGGCTTAGGCCCAAACGATCGGCGGCGCCAGCGGATAGGGCGGCCCCGGGGACTCCCTGGGGGAGCAACACCCTGCAGCAGTGATTTGCGACCCCCCCCGGGATGACGCTGGGGGCGTTCATGGTGCAGGGCCCAGCCACTCGGGACAGGGGCGGTGCCCACCCAATGGGAGGACCGGAGGCCGCCCCAATAGCTACAGGGGCGGTACCCGGAAATACTTTTTAAACTCCCTGCTGGCTGAGTGCGGCGCTGTGATTTTTCCTGGCTGCCTTGTTACTTTGTTTTACATTGTGTTTGCTTATCCTTTGTACCAGCCCTCTGCTTGTTTTCCAGACCCTGTCTTGCACTCTTTTTTTTGCTCCTGTTCATGTTTGACCTCGGCTTGTTTACGTTTTCTCTCGGGTTTGATTTTGGTTGGCGTTCCCCGATTTGTTTTGACCCGGATGTCTGACCCCTTTTTTCCTCCCGAGGCCCCCGCACTTGCAGTGCGGGACTGTGCCCAGTTGGGGTCGCCCCCCCGGGCGCCGTAAACAGGAGGGACAGGGACTGGGTTCCGTCAGGGTCACTGCACCTCCCTTGAGTGAAAAAAGGTTGGGAAAAAAAGAAAGGTACATCCAACCCATAACCTTTTAGTGTTGATCCACAGAAAGGTAAACACCACTATAAGGTAGATGCCAACTGTCCCATATAAGAGGAAAATTTCCTCTCTGACTCCAAATAAGGCAACAGAATTACTTGGTCAAATCCTTCTCTATAATTTGTCCCCCTAACCCGTAATATTATATTTTTCGGAAAGCCCTGTTTAAAGGTACCAAGCAAAGTTAAAATGCTGTCAAAAAAATTTATCAAAGGTTTGACTAAAAAATGCGCCTTTTTTTTATCTCGTCAGTCTGTAAATTTAAATTGGGAATCCGGTGGGAATCCGTGGAAGATTCAAAATCTGCCCCGGAAAACTCGGGGAAATTTTAAAAAACCCAGGAATAAAAACTTTTCTGTGTAGAATACAAAAACAAAATTTTTTATTGTGTTCACAGCATGGTTTGTCAGATTTTTAGCAGATTCTAAACCCTGAATCTGCTGAAAATCCAACTAAAAACCTCTGCTGTGTAGACATAGCCTAAGTCCTTCTTGAACTTTTTCAATGACTCCACAATCACACCCCTTTGTGGCAGTGAATCCCATAGTTTCACCATTTAGTTTTTCACACGGCGTAATTTTGTGGCATTTCGGCTATTTGCACTTAATAGGGGGCAAATGTCGTAAAATTACGGTAATAATAGTTCTCTAGAGACAGTGGGATGGGGGGGCTGGGGCCCAGGGGTTTTGACTTGGGGACCCCCCTATGTACATAAAAATTTTCCCGGGCCTCTGGGGACTAATGAAACTTTTTTCCCAAAATAATACAGTGTTCAAAAAAGAACTGTATTTTGTAGTACCAATACTAAGGGTAATTTCTACTATCTCAAAATTGTCGTTAACATATCATGACAGTGGCTAAGTAGGCCCCCCCTTTCCCTACCGGGCCCAAAACAATATCCCTCCAGTTCTCTAGGTCCTACCTACCCCCTTTTAAATTTTAAAAACCCCCCAAAAAAGTTTAAAAATGTAACCTATCCGGGTCAGGTGTTCCCTTCTTTTCTCAAGTTTTAAATGTACGCTGAAATATAACCGCGCCAAAATAACCAAACCCACCCCTTAGAGACCACATGAGGTCCGACACCAGTCAGGTTTAATCCAACACCGCCTATGGAGACCCCAAAAGGACGACCCAGCTAGGGATAACCCCCAAAATGCATATAGAACCACATAGAGGTCAGACACCCTCAGATGAACCCCACGCATGCCCTATAGGCACATAGAGGTAGCACCAGATCAGGTATAACCACAAAACCGCCATATAGAGACTACACAGAGGGTTTAACCCCAAAAAAGTTTTGCTATCTATCTTTAAAGAAAAAACTTTGGATTTGGTTTCATTATTTTGATCAAAAAATGCTTAAGTGCCCATGACTTTCAAGTGATTTCAGGTCGGGGTCCTATGCTTCTTTCCTCTCTCTCTCAAAAAGGGCCAAATCCGGGGCCTTAATGGGTAAAAACCCGACCTCCTTTTTTTTTGATAAAAAATTTAGTAAACCCGGAATTCAAAAGTTTTTTCTTGTTGATGATGCATAAATTTTCTTTGGGATTTCCATGTATGTATTCCCTTTTTGCAGTCGTGTCCTGGTAGTGGGTAATATGTATATTATATATTTATTTATATATATATATGTCCCCGCCCCTGCGGGCCCAGGTTTCTTTTGTTTTTTCAAAAATGTTTTTTTGTGCAGAACCATCGTTGTATTTGGTGTTTATTGTTTTAATCTAATGGGGGGGGAAGGGGGGCCTCCATTTTGGTTTTCTGCATACGCCCACTTCCCAAGCTGTCTAAAAGTGCAGCTTTTGGGGTTTTTGTTTTTTTATTTTTTTCCTTGGATATGGAGGGCGGGTTTACCCGTGGGGCCTGGATTTGGGTCTATTGAGAGGTAAGTGCATGGACGCCCCTGAGTCCTTTTAAAGTCGTGGGCGCTTAAGCTTTTTTTTTTCAAAATTTTTGTGAAACGGGTCTCAAAGTTTTTTTTCCCCGAGGTAGCACCAGTCAGGTATAACTACAAACCGCCTATAGAGAACCATGAGGTCGAAAACCGTTCAGGTATAACTACAACACCGCCCCCTAGGGACCATAGAGGTCAGACACAGTCAAGTAAACCTAAAAATGCCAATAGGGGAAAAAAAAGAGGTCAGGGCACCCGTCGGTTACCTACAACACTGCCAATAGAGACCACATGTGGTTAGACCCCGTAGGTATAACTTAAAAACACTGCCACTAGAGCCATATGGTCAGACAAGTCAGGTTAACTACAACACCGTCAATGGAGAACACATAGTGGGCCCACACCGCTAGGTTACATCACTTTAGTGAGTACAGATGATCCCAAAATAGAAGCAAAATAACGACTGAAAAACAGGGACTCACCGGAGTTGTTTCCTTTTTCGTTCTCTTTGTTGATCGTTCTTTTTACCTTTTCTTTGATCGTTTAAAACCGCCCTGATGATTGTCCCGGCCACAACTCTCCCTGCAGAAAATTTCACACAAATATCTTAGAAATTTCAATTTTCCCGATCTCTTACCCATTCCCACCTCTGTACAAATTCCCCGGGGTGGGAGGCGGGTACAAGCATAATTAGAGGCATGTATCCTAAAGGGGTTGGAGGGGGGGGGGAGATAACTAACCCCCCTTTAGATAAAGCTAAATATGGGCTGCTCCCCCCCAATTATATTACCCCGGTAGGTAGGTAGAACATGACCCTAGGTAGGTAGGCAAATGTGCAAGGCCCCAGGTAACTAGATAGGCCCTATTTAGGTAGGTAGACCCCCACTGGATAAGTTAGTAGGCCAGCCCCAGGTAGGTTGTTGGGTACCTAGCCACGGGTGGGTAGGTAAATAGCCCCCAGGTAGATATGCAGGCCCTAGTTAGGCAAGTTGGCTACAGGTAGGTTGGTGGACCCAGGTTAGGTAGGTGTTAGTGAGTCCCAGTTAGTTAGGCTGTAGGTAGGTGGTTGCCCCCATTTAGGTAAGCTGTAGGTAGTTAGGACCCACTTTATATATGCTGCAAACAGTTAGGGACTCCCTTTAGGTAGTATACAGGCACTTAGGGTCCCCCTTTAGGTAGTATATAGGTAGTTAGGGTCCCCCTTTAGGTAATATACAGGCAGTTAGTGCCTCCCTTAGGTAGTATACAGGCAGTTAGGGACTCCCTTTAGGTAGTATACAGGCAGTTAGGGTCCCCCTTTAGGTAGTATACAGGCAGTTGGGGTCCCCCTTTAGGTAGTATACAGGCACTTATGGACCCTTTAGGTAGCATACATGCAGTTAGCGCCCCCTTCAGATAGTGTGCAGGACGTCAGGGCCCCCTTTAGTTAGTGTGCAGGACGTCAGGGCCCCCTTTAGCTAGTATGCAGGACGTCAGGGCCCCCCTTTAATTTTAGGTAGTCAGGGCCCCCCTTTAGTTTTTAGGTAGTCAGGGCCCCCTTTGGTTTTAGGCAGTCAGGGCCCCCCTTAGGCTGTCAGGTCCCCCCTTAGGTAGTCAAGGCCCACTTTAGTTAGTCAGGGCCCACTTTAGGTAGTCAGGGCCCCCTTTAGGCAGTCAGGGCTCCCTTTATGTTTACGTAGTCAGGGCTCATTTTAGGCAGTCAGGGCCCCCTTTATGTTTAGGTAGTCAGGGCCCCCCTTAGGTAGTCAGGGCCCTCCTTAAGGTAGTCAGGGCCCCCTTTAGGTAGTCAGGGTCCCCCTTAGATTGCCAGGGCCCCCTGTAGGTAGTCAGGGCCCCCTTAGATTGTCAGGGCCCCCCTGTAGAATGTCAGGGCCCCCCTTAGATAGCCAGGGCCCCCTGTAGGTAGTCAGGGCCCCTTAGATTGCCAGGGCCCCCCTATAGGTAGCCAGGGCCCCCCTGTAGGTAGCCAGGGCCCACCTGTAGGTAGCCAGGGCCCCTCTGTAGGTAGCCTGGGCCCTCCTTTAGGTAGTCAGGGCTCCCCTGTAGGTAGTCAGGGCCCTCCTCTAGGTAGCCATGGCCCCCCTTTAGGTAGTCAGGGCCCCCTTTAGGTAGTCAGGGCTCCCCGGTAGGAAGCCAGGGCCCCCCTTTAGGTAGTCAGGGCCCCCCTTTAGGTAACCAGCACCCCCCTTTAGGTAGCCAGGGTCCCCTGTAGGTAGCCAGGGCCCCCTGTCGTTAGCCAGGGCCCCCCTGTAGGGAGCCAGGGGCACCCTGTTGGTAGTCAGGGCCCTCTTGGGTCATCAGGAAGCCCAATAGGTAGTTAATAGAAAAAAAAACATCCACGTACCTCGCTCCCGCTCCTGGCTGCTCCCGGACGTTCCCTCCAGCTTCTATTGCCGCCCTGCACATCACCGCGCGCCTACGTCACTAGTAGGGGCCGGCGTCGGGCAGGCTGAAGGCCGAAAACCATCCGCCGGCCACGGAGGTCAGCGGGGCGCAGTGCTAGCGGTGCTATGCTCGCTGACACTGCCCCAGCCCCGGGAGTTGGGGACATTAGTCCCGACTCCCAGGCGGTTCCTAAACGTCGGGATGCAGGGCCCGGGCATTCAGGGAACGGATGCGGTGGCCGGGCCCCGGGGAGCGACAGCACTGCCTCCGGGGCCCACAGCAGCTCGGGGCCCACCAGGTGATCCACCGAACCACCTGCGGCCCAGTCCGAGCCTGCATAGAGAACTATGGATTACGTCTCCTCTCCCTGCTCGTACAATACGATCGTATTGTACACGCGGGGAGATATGTAACACGTCAATTATTCACGGCGAATACACACCGTGAGTAATGAATGTCAATGGGGCCCCCCACGCCACGGGAGTACGCTCGTATTAGCGTGAGCTCCCGAAATACATGATGTACTGCGGCGCGTACTGTACATCATGTGAACATACCCTTACTGTAAAGAATCCCCATCTGTGATGATGGTAAACCGTCTTTGTACTAGGTGTAGAGGATGCCCCCCTTGTCGTTGTTACAGACCTAGGAGTAAAACATGACTGGCACAATTAGGAGGCTAGAAGTGCTGCTGAGCAAGGCAATATTTAGAAGGCTATGGAGCTCTACAACAGCAATGTAGCCCCTTCATTCTCAGATTCGTTCTGGTAATATGCCATCATTCTATAAGGTAGGTATTAATTTTATTTGTAATGTTTTTTTCAGTATTTGTTTATTTATGTTTTTACCCCAATCTTAAAGGCATCATCTCACATTGATCAGCTTTAAACATGTAGGCAAAGGTACATGTTTAAAGCTGATCAATACATTGCAGTTCTGATTTCGCTTTATTTCAGAGCTAGAGCAGTTCTTATTTTCTTCTGGTTTACACAAGTTTCTCTAGTTACCAATCACCTCTCTCTGCTCTAGCAGCCGTAACTGGGATAGTGACATCACTCTCTGCTGTGTCTTATCAGCACCAAAGGAGCTTGTTTAATTTTCTTACTGAAAAACTTTAGCCCTTAAATTCCTTCATCACCAATTTCCCTCACTAGGCTCAACTAGAAATAGCAGAGCTGAAATGTCATTCACTGCTTTAAAACCACCTACAGCCTGAATATGAAGTAGGAGCCTGAAGCTGGCTGTGAAAAGCAAGCTCTGTGAAAAAAGCATAGTGAAAACACCTCTTCAAGAATATATTCACAAGGGTCAGATGTGCAGCATTTATGTAGAGAAATCTGCACTTTAAAACCTGCACCAGCTGGGGCGCATCTTGTTGCCTATTTTTCTACATTGACTTTAAAGGGAGAAGGTATTGAAGATATTGTTAACAAAACTGTAAAAAAAAAATCTACAACAAAATGTGCAGTAGTAAAGTAAAGCTGTGAAGTTTATAACTGCACATTATGAAATATGACGATAATTTTTTTCTTTTTGGAGCTTATATAAATCTGGGCCCAGAGCATATATGAACTGGTAGGAAAACTGAGTGATAAAAGAAATGCACTTCTCTCTTCTCTGGCTTCAAAGACGGCTGCTAGGATGGGTTCAACTAGTTTAAACACCTTCAGGCTAATGAAATAATCTTTTTCAATCAAGACTAATTAGAACTATTTAATTAAACAAATTAAACTAATGAAGATTGAAGCAAAGTCATTTGAAATTCTGAATACCCGTGGTATGAATACAAAAATGGAAGCGGGAATTACATAGGACATAAATATTTGTATGTTGTTAGTAGACACCCAATTCTATTTCATAGTGTGATTAGCTCGCCCATCTATGTATTTCATACACCATTTACATTTTCTCCAGGGCACAGCTATAAATTCAAGAATCTACAAAGCAGTCACTTGGCCTATCTAAAATTCAGGACACATGTGCAGGTAGGAGGGGTAGCTACAGGGGGTGCAGAGGTAGCAGTCGCTACCGGGCCCTGCAGCCTGAGGGGGCCCAAAATCCCTTCTGCTACATAAGAAGACACCAGTATTGTAAATGGCGCATGGTAGCTGGGGGCCCATTTCACTTTTTGCACTAGGGTCCAAGAGCTTGAAGTTACGCCTCTGTGTGCAGGTGTTGTGAGTGCTGTTTACATTGCAGTTGCTAACGGATGGTTCGATAGCGATAGTCGGCCGTTCTAGGTTTCCATTCTTTAATTTAAGTCTTGGGGAAACAAACTTTAAAAAAAGGGAAATAGTGAAATTTAGGGGTTTTCCCCAAAAACATACCAAAATTTGGGGAAAAAAAAAAGCC
>JAODAL010079991.1:0-12389 GCA_025379985.1 Phyllomedusa bahiana | reverse complement strand
TGTGATTTTAGTTATTTTGGATAGAGGAGAGAAGCTGAGTCTGTGTTTTGGGGTTTAAATTGATAGAGGGAGAGGGCTGACCTTGTGATATATAGGGTTATTGATAGAGGGGGGGAAAGCTGGGGGCTCGTTTTATATAGGGTTATATGTTTGGGGGAAAGAAAAGTGGGTCTGTGCCCAGGGCCCTTTCGATAGGCAGTTTCATTGGGGCACGACCCCCGAATGAATCCGCTGTCCCCCGATTTCCCGGTGGCCCCGGCCCGGGTTCCAGGGGCCTGGAGCGCTCCTGTGTGGGGTTGGGGGGGCGCCCCGATGTCTTTTAACTGTGGGCCCTTTTCACAGGTGCAGCGCGGTAAAGATTTCGGGGAGGAGGCGGGACGGTTCATTCCCGTCCTGCCCTCCTCCCCTGTTTGTTTGGCGCTAAACCCCGAGCCCCCGTCCCTCACCTGAGGGGTCGCAGGGGGGTAAAGCCCCGCTTTAAAAAAACCCCCCTGCGAAGCGGGGTTCCTAACCCGGAAGCTTGCCCGGGGCGAAATACAGGGGGGAAACAACCAGTACTCCCTTAGGGGGGCCCGGGGGAAATTAGGGGGCCGCCGCAGGAGGCCCCCTTTTCCGCATGACAGAGGGGGGCCCCGGTTGGGCGCCGCGGGAACCAGGCTCGGACTACCCTGTGTTTCCCACGAGGCCCTGGCTAAAACCCTAAAGGGGGCCTGGCAAAAAACTAAAGGTGTCCCGGCAAAAAACTAAAGGGGGTCCCTGGAAAAAAACAAAGGGGGTTTTGCCCCTGGCTAAAACAAAAGGGTTTGTCCTGGTTTAAAAATTTTAAAAGGGGGGTCCCTGGCTAAAAACTAAAAGGGGGCCCCTGGTACCCCCTAAAGGGGCCCCGGGGCAAAGCAAAAAAGGGGGTCCCTGGCTATGTTAAAAGGGGTCCCTGGCGATCAAAAAAGGGGTTTCCTTGGTACAACAAAAGGGGGCCCCTGGCAAACCACAAAAAGGGGTCCCTGGTATCACAAAAGGGGGGGGCCCGGACAAATGGCTTTAAATAAAGGGGGCTCGGGCTACCTGGCTATTTTAAAAAAGGGGGCCCGGCAACCTAGCAAACCCCTTTAAAAGGGGGTGGTTACCTGGCATTCTCAAAAGGGGGCCCCTGGTACCTAGCTAACCCTTAAAGGGGGGCCCCTGGCTACCTAGCAAACCCCAAAAAAGGGGGCCCCTTTTGGCTCCTTGTTTTAACCCAAAAGGGGGGCCCTGGTTTCCTAGCAAACCCAAAAGGGGGCCCGGGCCCTCCAGCTAAAGAAAAAGGGGGCCCGGGGGCTCCCAAAGTAACCCAAAGGGGGGGCCCTGGTCCCAGCAAAGAAAAAGGGGGGGCCTTTGGCCGCCTACAAATAAAGGGAACTGGGGTCTAGGTACCCCCAACCTGGGGGGTACCCGGCCCCAAACCAACTTATCCGGGGGTGTCTCCTTTTCCGGGAAATTTGGGCCTATCTATTTTCCTGGGGTTGGGCCCTTTTTTTTCTTTAACCTGGTAAATATTTTGGAGGGAAAGAAGCCCTTAGTTGTAGCATTATCTGCAGGGGGTTAGTTCTCTCCCCAACCCCAACCTTTAGGAAAACTAGGCCTAAAAGTTTGGCTTGTCCCCGGGTCCCCCCCCCCCGGGGGCCAGTTGTACAGGGGGGGGAATAGGAAAAAGAGTTGCTGGAAAAATTGGGGGATTCTAAGTTTTTGTGTAATTTCCCCGGGGATTGTTTTTGCCCGGGACAAGTTTCATGGCGGTGGGGGGAAAAAGGGGGAGGATGCAGAAAGAAAAGGGGAAAAAAGGAACGACCTTGAAAAAAGAAAACCCACACTCGATAGGCGTTGGGGTGGCCCCGGATTTTGGGGGCTATTTTACTACTTTAAAGGATCAGGCGGTTTTCAGTAATGGGGTTGGTGACCTGAGTGGTGTTGACCCTTTATGGTGGGGGTTTTTGGTTATATTGGCTTTAGTTTAGGGCTGTTTTTACATGTTTTAACCAGATATTTAAAAGAGGGAACCGGGGCCCCTGTGATAGGAGTTACACTTTTTTTTCTTGCTGGTGTTTATTTTGAAGATGGTGAGGTGCGTGGCCCAAAGGGAAACATGGAGGGGGATATTGTATGTGGGTGGAGGGGGGATTTTTAGGGTTGGGTGGAGAGAGAAAATTGTATGGGGGGTGGAGGGGGGGGAAATATTTTTATGTGGGCGGGGGGGGGATATTGTTTGTGGGCGGGGGGGATATTTTTTGTGGGCGGGGGGGGGGGAAAATTTTTTATGTGGGGGTGGGGGTTTTGTTGTGGGCGCGGGGGTTTTTGTTTGTGGGTGGGGGGGGATTTTGGTTGTGGGTGGTGGGGGATATTGTAGGTGGGTGGGGGGGAGAGGGATGTGGGTGAAAAGAAAATTTTGGTAGGGTGGGGGAGGGGGATATTGTTTGGGGTTTTTGGGGGGGTTATTGTTGGGGGTTTTTGGGGGGGGTTTTGGGTGGGGGGTTTTGGGAGGGGGGGAAATTTGGGGGGGTGGGGGTTATTTTATTTTGGGGGGGGGGGGTTTTTGTTGGGGGGGGGGGGGGAAGGGTTAGGTGGGGGGGGGGGGGGGTTTAGGTGATTGGGGGGGGGTGGGGGGGGGGGGGGGGGTTATTGTTGGTTGGGGGAGGGGACCCTTGGGGTTTGGGGGTGGGGGGGTATTGGGAGGGGTGGGGGGGGGGTTTGTAGGTGGGGTGGGGGGGGGGGATATCGGGGGTCAGGGGGTGGAGGGGGGTAGGGGGTTGTGGGGTTGGGGGGGTTTTGGTTGGGGGGGGGCGGGGGGGGGGTTTTGGGGGGGCTGGGGGGGCCCGGGGCCTTATTTGGGGGGGGGGGGGTATGAGGGGGGGGGGTTTTAAAAAAATTTTTTTCCCCTGTTTTTGGGAAAAAGGGTTGCTTTACTGTTTTGGGGGTTTTAGGGGGGGGGGGGGGGGGGTTTGGGGGGGGGGGGGGTGGGGGTCAGGGGGCTCAGCTTTTTGGGGCCCCTTAAATTTTTGTTGGGGGCCCGGGGGTTTGGGCCGGGGCCGAGGAGGCCCCCGGGGCCCCGGGGGGAGGCGAAACCCGGTGTGATGACATATGTGCTTCCCCCCCGGCCTTAAGCTGCGGCCCAAGGACGCGGGGGACCTTTTTGGCCTCATAAGGTAAGTGGGTTTTTTTTTTTTTTTTTTTTTAATTAGGAAAAAGGGGGCCCAAGACTTTGGCTACAAGGGGGGGAATAGGGCAAAGGGGGGCCCAAGCATGTTTACAAGGGGGCATATATGGCAAAGGGGGAAGGAAAAAAGGGGCACAACGGGGGGCATTTAGGCTAAGGGGGAAAGACGGGGCTCCCAGGGGGGCTTTATATGGCTAAGGGGGAAAAAAAACACTGGCAAACAAGGGGGGATTTTATGGTAGGGAGCAAGACATGGCTAAAAGGGGGGGGGCATTTTTGGGGCTAAGGGGGCAATTAAAGGGGCTTTGGGACATGACGCTGGCTACAAGGGGGGAATATTTGGCTAAGGGGGAAAGGACCCTGGTTTAAAAAGGGGAATTTATGGTAAGGGGGCAAGAAAATTGCCTAAAAGGGGGGCATATATGGCTAAAGGGGGCATGCCACTGGCTACAAGGGGCATATAGGGTAAGGGGGCTGAAAAGGGCCCCAAGGGGGTTTTTAATAGGGGTTTAAGGGGGAAAGACAGGTTTCAAGGGGGAATTATGAAAAAAGGGGGGCAAGACACTGGCTACAAGGGGGGGAATATATGGCTAAGGGGGCAAGACACTGGCAACAAAGGGGAATATATGGCTGGGGGGGGAAAAGGGACACTGGCTAAAAAGGGGGCATTTATGGCTAAGGGGGCAAGACCCCGGGGAAAAAAGGGGGCATTTTGGTTTAAGGGGGGAAAGAAAAGGTAAAAGGGGGGGCAAAGACACTGGTTTAAAAGGGGGGCAAGCCCTTGGTCAAGGGGGCATTTATGGTTTAGGGGCTTGACATGGCTACAGGGGGGGTTTAGGGGCTAGGGGGCAAGCACTGGTTACAGGGGGATATATGGCAAGGGGGCAAGAACTGGTAAGGGGGCATTTATGGTTTAAGGGGGCTAGAACGGGCTACGGGGGGGCAAAATTGGCTAAGGGGGAAGCCCACTGGTACAAGGGGGTTTATTTGGTTAGGGGGAAGAATGGCTACAAGGGGGCAATTTTGGCAAAGGGGGGGCAAGAAAACTGGTAAAAGGGGGCATAAAGGGCAAAGGGGGAAAAGACATGGCTAAAAGGGGGAAATTTTTTGGCCCTAAGGGGGAAAGGGAACATGGTTTCCCAAGGGGGGCTTTAAATGGCTAAGGGGGAAAAGAAAATGGCTAAAAAGGGGGTTTATAGGGGGCAAAAGGGGGAAAGGAACTGGGTCCCAAAGGGGTTTAAAAGGTTTAAGGGGGGGCAAGCCACTGGCGGAAAAGGGGGGCCAAGACCGGGCTACAAAGGGGCTTTTTATTTTAAAGGGGGGAAAGGGCATGGCTACAGGGAGGCATATTTGGTTAAGGGGGCAAGCCACTGGCTACAAGGGGGTTTAGGGCAAAGGGGGGCGGGATTTGGCTCCCAAGGGGGGGCCATATTGGTAAGGGGGCCAGCCCACTGGCTACAAGGGGGGGGCATTATGGCTAAGGGGGCCAGACACGGGTTTAAAAAGGGGGGGCATTAGGCTAAGGGGGCAAGAAAATGGCAAAAAGGGGGAAAGGCCCACTGATACAAGGGGGCATTATGGCAAGGGGGCTTATATGGCAAAGGGGGGGAAAAGCACGGGGTTACGGGGGGGGGCATATAGGGCCCAAAGGGGGCCAAGACCTGGTAAAAGGGGGGCTTTAGGGAAAAAGGGGGAAAGAAAACTGGCGGCAAAGGGGGAAAGAAAACTGGCGGCAAAGGGGGGCAAGACATGGGGCAAAGGGGGGAAAGCCCACTGGGGGAAAGGGGGGCAAGAAAATGGCGGCAAAGGGGGGAAAGACACTGGTTTAAAGGGGGGGGAATATATGGCAAAGGGGGGCCCGGGAAACTGGTTACAAGGGGGCTTTTTAATGGAAAAGGGGGGCAAGACACTGGCTAAAAGGGGGGATATTGGCAAAGGGGGGGCAAGACAATGGCTAAGGGGGCATATATGGCTAGGGGGAAAGAAATGGCTAAAAAGGGGGCATAAAGGGTTAAAGGGGGGAAAGACAGGGCTAAAGGGGGGGCATATATGGTTTAAGGGGGCTTTATTTTGGCTAAGGGGGAAATTATATGGCAAAGGGGGGGGCATATAGGGGTACGGGGGGCTTATATGGTAAGGGGGCATGGACACTGGCTCCCAGGGGGCAGGGGGACACTGGCTACAGGGGGCATGCCCTTTTGGTTTACAGGGGGCTTTTTGGCAACGGGGGGGGGCATATAGGGGGGGCTACAGGGGGGGCATATATGGCTACAGGGGGGGACATATTTGGCTACAGGGGGGGGACATAAAATGGCAAAAGGGGGGGGTTATCACTGGCTACGGGGGGACATTTAGGGCAAAGGGGGGGAACTTTTTGGCTAAGGGGGGAAATTTTTGGTTAAGGGGGTTGTCCTGGCAAACAGGGGGGGACATATATGGCAAAGGGGGCATGTCACTGGCTACAGGGGGGACTTTATATGGAAAGGGGGGGTTGTCCTGGCAAACGGGGGGGGAACTTTATGGTTTAAGGGGGCTTTGCCCAAATGGCTACGGGGGCTTTTTCACTGGTTTGGGGGGGAAAAAATTTTGTGGTAGGGGGGCATTTAACTGGTAAGGGGGTTTTTATGTGGCATGGGGGCGTAACGGGGGTACAGGGGGCTAAAAACCTGACTAAAAGGAGAAAAATTACTGGCTACAGGGGGCTTTATTACTCCCTAAAGGGGGCATTTAACCCGGGGTTAGGGGGACTAAAAAAACCCTGGTAGGGGGGGGTAAAACCCTGGCTACAGGGGGTTTCCTTCCGGTATAGGGGCGAATATTTCCCTAAAAGGGGGGTTTTTTTTATTCCAAATTTTGGGGAAACTTTTGTTGGGGATTTTGTAAGGATGGGAAATTGTAGAGAGGGGTGAAAAAAATGAGGGTCTAAGATTTTTGGGTTTTTTTTTTACGTAAAGAGGGGGGGGAGTGGTCACCATGGGGTTGGGACAGAGGGGAAAAAAGAAGGGGAATAAAGAAAAAAAAACTCTTCGAAAAGGTTTTCCCTGTAAGTAATTTAAATTTTTAAATCCCTGTGTAAAATTTCTATTTTTTCCTGGCTTCTAAATAAAAAAGGCTTTTCTCTTTTTAAATTTTATAACCGCGGTTTCAAAATTGGGAATAAAAAAAAAATTTCCGTGTGCAGCAGCCCAAAATCAAAAAAAATTTTTTAAAAGGGGCCCCCAAAGCCCAGTGTTTTGGGCCCCTTAGCCCCCCCCCTGTTCTGTGTTTTGGGGGGTTTTTTGATGGGGGGAGGAAAAAGGGCTGGCTCTGTGAAAATTTTGGGTTATATGTTTGAGGAGGGCGGGCTGGAATCAGTGTTTTTTGGGGGTTAAATAAAAATGGGAGGGGAAAAGGAAAGCTGAGTTTGGGGGTGGATTCGGCCGGGCCGGGGGCCCAAGGCTTTTTTGGTTTTGCCTTAGGGCAAATTTTAAACCCAATGGCCCCCCCCCCCACCCCCTGGCTCTAAAAAAAAATACCCCCCCCCCCCCCCCACAAAATAATTCATTCACCCTCCCCCGGGCCCCCTTTTAACTAATTTTTGATTTTTCCAAATAGTTCCAGTCCATCTCCTCGCATTTCACTCCCACAATGAAAATCACCCCCTGAAAAATTTGGGCTTTTTCAAAAATCGCCCCCCTCCGTATGGACATTTTTAAATACCCCTAAAAAACCACTAAAAATCCACCAAATTACATGAGCAAATCTACCGGGAAAATGATTGTTACTAAAACATCCTACAAACCAAAGCCCCAAAACTTTACTACTTAAGGCTCAAATAATCGCCAGCCCTGACCGAAGCGACCCCACATTTTACATCGCGTACCAGGCTCTGATTACATATACCACCGCCTTACAGTGACCGAACTGTTTTTAGTAGTTGCAGAAATATAAGTGATTACATGCATTTACATTTAGTGACTCACCGGGATTTTTTTGATCAGCTTTTTCATTTCCCCTTTTTTTTCCCCATCCGGTTCACACCTTCATGTGTTTCCCCGGCCAAAAACTGCCCTGAGGTTTGGACACAAATACTTAGATTTCTCACTTTTCCCATAACCCCTTTAAAATTTTAGGTTAAAAAGCCCCCTTAGTCAGACAGGTATATAGATAGCCTCTCAGTCGGCAGGTTTAGTATTTTCCCCTTGAAAGGGAGGTATTAAATATAGGGGCACCCAGGAGGTTATGCTTGGGGTCAGGCAAAAATATAGTAGGGGTTCGGGAGGCTAGGGGGGACAGGCAGGGTATGGGGGGTACAGGGAGGATATGGGGCTCAGGCAGGGATGGGCCCAGGCAGGGGTATGGGGGCCACGGGAGGCGATGGGGGCCCCAAGGGGAGGCGGGGATGGGGGCCACAGGCAGGCGTATGGGGGCCCCCAGGCAGGCTTTTTAGGCTCAGGCGGTATGGGGGCCACAAGAGGCGTTGGGGGCCCAGGAGGCGTTTTTTTGGGGGGGACAGGGAGGTTAAGGGGCACCGGCAGGGGGACGGGGGCCAAGGGGGGTACGGGGGGGCCGCAGGCAGGGTAAAGGGGCCGCGGCGGCTTCGGGGTCCGGAGGCGGCGTACAGGGGCCAAGGGGAGCCGTAGGGGGCCCCAAAGGGAGCCGTACAGGGGCCCCAGGGGGCATTATAGGGGGACAGGAGGCATTATAGGGGCACCAGGCGGCATTATGGGGGCGCAGGCAGGGTTTTTGGGGGGGCAGGCAGGGTTATGGGGGGGCCGAGGAGCATTTGGGGGCCCCAGGAGGTTTTAGGGGGCCGCGGCAGGTTTATTGGGGCCGCAGGGAGGCTTATAGGGGCCCCGGGAGGCATTATAGGGGGCCCGAGGGGAATATTGGGGGCCACGGCAGAATTAGGGGGCCCAGGGGGCACTTAAAAAAACTAATTAATACTTACCCAAATTTCCCGCGCGGCTTCTTCTTCCTCTTTTCCGCCCCCGCTCCTGGCAGTCCTCGGGGGGCACGGTGTGACCGGCTGTGCCCCGGGAGAGGCAGGTCGCGATGACTTCAGTCATTGCAAGCTCCCGGGCGAGGCGCACGGGGCCGCGGCGGGCCCTCAGCGTTGTGGGACCCGGGGGGGCCCCCCGCTGTGTCGGCCTGCGCCCACGGAGGATCCAGCGTCCTCTGGGGACCCGGGCCGCCCTTGTCTGGGGGAGGGGCGCTTTTTTCCCTGCAGAAGCGTCACAGAGCCCGCCGGGCTTCGGCCCACGGGCGGCCTGGGCCCGGCGGGGGGTTGGGGCCCCCTGCGGCCCCCCTTTTGGGGAAAGGCTGGGGGCCCCCTAGGCGGTCGCTACCTTGGCCTACCGTCGTCCCAGCCCTGTCGTGTTTTAGGGTTATTTTATTTGGAAAAGGATTTCTGGGGGGGTTTAAAGCAGGCAAACCAAAAGGACCCTTAAGGCCCCCCCCCCCCCCGTTTGAATGTCTTGGTTACCCCACCCACTTTATAGGATTAAAAACAGCAAAATCTTGCACCATGTGCACATCTAAACCCGGGGGTTCACATCTGTGTCGTGATTCTTTTGGAACCCTCTTTGCAGGGGGGGGTTGGGTCTTTAAAAAATGGACCCTGGGGGGTACGGCCGTCCCGGGTTCAAAGGGTTATGGACTATAATTTGTTCCTAAAGGGGTTTTCTCCTACTAAAATTCTCTTCCCTCAGCCTGTTTTTTTTTTTTGAATTCAGGGCGGTTGACTGGCTTCTAGGGTGCAGTGACAGCGCTGGGACACGGGTCGTGCTATACGACCAGTCTTGGCGCCTACAGGAGAGATAAAAACAGGTCTGTAGTTTTCGACTGAGGGCTGACAGCCCATGCAGAAGGGATATCTAAAAATGGGCAGGAAAATTTTAAATGGACACACATTGCAAAGTGATTTTTTTTCGCAAAAGCTTTAACTTAAAAAGCAGCAATCCTTGTAGGAAAAAAAACCCCTTTAAAGTTGTTTTTGTTTTTTAATCAGAACAGGTTACTTATTAATGAACTCAGACAAAAAGGTTTTTTTTTTTGTTTTGTTTGAGGGAAAGGATTTTTACTTTTTTTTTGCTGTCTGTGCCCCTTTTAAAGAAATTTTCCCCTCTTCCCCCCCTTTGCTGGAATTGCTTTCCACAGCATACCTGCTGGGGAAAACTGGAACTCCAGTGCCAGCATGCTCCATAAGTCTCCGTTTGTAACTAAGGGACAGATATAAGTCGTGGACTGTCTGTAGATGGACCCCATAGACTACAATTGGGTCCGTTACGTTTCCATTGTGGTGGCCATCAGTTCAATGGTAAAAAAAAAAATTGACTGCATGCTGCACACTTTTGACAGACTCTGCTTTGGGATCTATGATCGGAACCTCTTAGGCAGATGTGAAGCAGACCTAATCAGATTGCTAGTCGTGTGCCCGGCCTCTATGGGAGGTATGCCATTGATAAAGGGTTTGCACTTTCGAACTTTTTGGAAAATAACCCGGGGGGTATATTGTCCGGCTCTCAAAATATGGAAATCTCTTATGGCAAAAATGTAGCATTTATGCCCAAGCTACTTCAATTATAACAGTGCACGTAGTGAAATATAAGACGCGTACAGCATGAAACTAATTTGTGCTGTTTAATTCAGGATGCCACGCAGCAAATTTTTTAAACGCATCTATTTGTGTGTCGCCCGGAACGGGGGGCGTGGGGAAAACAACTTCAAGCCTTTCTCAACCTTTTTTGGCATTTATATTATTTGGTGTAAATAAGAAGCAGGCATTGTCATAAAAAAGCTAATAAAATTATATGACTATTAATGCCACCATCATAAAGAATTCCATGGAGTGTGGGTTATAATTTGTGGGATGTTGAACAACTGTAGTCTAGAAATAAATGCTCTATGGAGAGTGCGCCCTAGCTCGCCACTGCCGGGTTTAAGGGGATAATTTGGGTGCTAAGGTTTACAATTTTTTTTATTTCCGTGCTTTTCAGGGCAACATTTCTGTGTGCTGTACAAAAGGCTATCATTACTCAGCCAGTTCCTACCACCAATGGGACGTGCAATCCAATTTCCCTATCTCGGGGACACATCCACTAGGATCAATTTTATAGCAAGTCAATTAACCTGTTAATTTTTTTGCAGCACGGCAGGAAAGAGAGAGGCTGTACAAACTCCAGGCAGTTGTCGTTGTCCTTGGTCAGATTTGAACCCAGGACCTCAACGCCATAGCAGGCCAAGAATGTCAACCACTGAGCCACCATGACATGACTGTTACTAATGCAACAGCTTGGAAGAGTGTGCTGTAAATGGCACTTGCCCAGTGGCTTATGGTATCCTAAGGGCAGGATGTGACATATTGGGCTCTGATATATATAGAGGTTTATATGCTTTTGGGAAGGATCTCGGAGTAAAAAGCAGAGTAAATGCTGACTGGACTCCTGAAGAGAGAGTGAAGTTCTGCTGACTGCACCCACATGCAATGATTGACCGCTTTCCCTGCATCAGTATGTGTAGAGAGCGAATTGTGAATCATTGTATGTGAGTAGTTTAAAGTTGCATGTCAAGTTTAACTTTTAAAATTTAATCTGCTTTTAACTCAGAAATTCAGCATCAAATCATACAACCCTATATATTACAGCGCCCAGCTTCACTTCCTCTATTGTATAACCCTATATATCACAGGGGAGAGAAGCTGAGCTCTGTCATATAACCCTATACATCACAGAGCTCAGCTTCTCTATCATATAATCCTATATCACAGAGCTCAGCTTCTCTATCATATAACCAGGGGCGTAACTACCGGGGTAGCAGAGGTAGCAGTTGCTACGGGGCCCTGCGCTCCTGGGCCCGCCGGCAGTGAACTTAACAGTTCACTGCGGCGGGCAGGGAGCTGCAGGGCCCGGCGCATACTCCCTCTGAACGCCCGGGCCCCCCGGCCCGAGCGTTCCGAGGCAGCGCTGCTCGGTAGTAGCAGGACGGAGCGCCGATCGATCCGCTCTGTTACTTCCCCCTGCCGGCGCTCTGTGGTCACATGGGCGCGCGCGGTGACGTCACATCACCGCGCCGCCCGCGCTGAGCGCAGAGGCTGCAAGGAGAGCAGCAGAGCGGAGCGAGCGGCGCATCGAGGGAGCGTGGACCGAGGTGAGTAAGTTTCTTATTTTATCTTACCCCATATGCCTGCCTATAGCCCCCCATATGCCTGGCTTGAGAAAGGGGAGGGGTCTCCCCGAAACGTCGCACACGCCGCCAGGTATCGCTTGGTCTCCGGGGGTCTCCTCATGAAGCCCAAACAGCGGGCAGCGGATCGGGTTCCTACGCACCCTGAATACCGGTGAATGGTGAATTACCACACGGACGCATTGAATGGCATAATAACATCCAAGCAAGGACGTTGAAACTAGAGTGCCGCGCAGGGCGTCTTAGGACTCGTGTTTGAACGGAGCTCTGACTCCGCAACAAAACATAAGTATCCCTCTTGAACTAGCTCATTGAAGAGTATGTTTACGTGTCTTTTACGATTTGTAATAATAAAAGAAGTGTTTTAAACGTATATTGACGGCCCACGAATGTGATTGAATGGTTATAGTCCCCCATATGCCTGCCTGCCTATACAGCCCCCTATATGCCTGCCTGCCTATACATGCCCCTATATGCCTGCCTGCCTGCCTATACAGCACCCTATATGCCTGCCTGCTTATACAGCCCCCTATTCTGCCTGCTGCTTAGTATACGCCCCCTATATGCCTGCCTGCCTATACAGCCCCCTATCTGCCTGCCTGCCTCTACACCCCCCTATCGCCTACAGCCCCTATCTGCCTGCCTGCCTATACAGCCCCCTATCTGCCCTGCCTGCCTGCCTATACAGCCCCCTATCTGCCTGCCTGCCTTGCCTATACCCAGCCCCCTATCTGCCTGCCTCAGCCTAGCCTATTACAGCCCCTATCTGCCTGCTTGGCTGCCTATACAGCCCCCTATCTGCCTGCCTGCCTACCTATACAGCCCCTATCTGCCTGCCTGCCTATACAGCCCCTATCTGCCTGCCTGCCTATACAGCCCCCTATCTTGCCTGCCTGCCTTTACAACCCCCTAGCCTGCCTGCCTGCCTATACAGCCCCTATCTGCCTGCCCTGCCTCCTACGAACAGCCCCACACCCTCATGCCTGCCTGCCCCATCCCCAATCTTTTACGCCCCCCCCTCCCAAACCCCCCATCCCTG
>JAODAL010079990.1:0-12389 GCA_025379985.1 Phyllomedusa bahiana | reverse complement strand
CAAAAAAAAGCCCAAAAAACACACCCGGGGTAACTAAGGATGGCCCTTAAAGAAGCATTTTAAGGGTCCTGGAGTGACTTAGCCAACCTTATTTCCCCCGTAAATTTTTATAAAACTAAATTTTAAAAAATTTGAAAACTACGACTAATAAAAATAATTGGGTTAGAGAGGGGCAAATTGATTCAACAAAGTGGAAAATTTTTGAATTCGGGAAAACTCGATTCTGAACGAAGTCATTTTGGGGGTGTTTCCCGGGGGAACGAAGCTTTTTTTAATTGATAAAATCTGCGGCAATGCCGTTTAAAAGGGGGCAAAGAAGTCTGTGGGAAGAAAGGAGTAGCCAAATGACACGTGCAGAGATGAACCAATAAAAAACCGGCAGAATTCTGTGACTACCCACTATATAACCCCGGGCGCGAGCGGGGATCCACACGGCTCTCACTGTCTTGTGGGGAAAGGGTGCTGCCCCTGCTGCTTAGATATCTCATACAAAAGAACTCACTTTTATACAGCGAAATTTGGGGGCGTCACAGCTTGTCTCAAGACGCTTTCTTTTACGTTCTAATTCTGTTTTGGGGGGTTTTGAAACTGAAGTCCAGTGTCGTCCAATGCAGCGCATAACATTTTAATGCATCTGCCATAGCACATTGAATACCCAAAGGGGGGATCTAAGCCTTTGCGTTGTTTCTTTAAAGAAAAAAGAGTTTTTACAATCCAAATACCATTTAAAATTTTTGGTTGCTCACTTTTTTTGGCAATTTAGATCCGGGGGTTAATTAAGCGTTGTTCTGTTTTGGGGTCACTAATTGAACGCCAAAGAAAATTTTTTGCCTGAGCTTAATTCATACCCGAAGGGTTAATTACAATTTTTTTGTTGTTGTTTTCAGTAAAATACACTCTTTTTAACACGCTACAAAGCTGGTAAATGTTGGCACAATTTCTTTTGCGCAATTTATATCCAAGGTTAACTAAAATTTTTCCGTTGTATCAGTAAAAGAAATGTTTTTTTTTTCACAGCCAAAGAAGAAATTTTGGGCTGTACAAAATTCATACCCGAAGAAAATTTACATTTTTTTTATTGTGTTCCAAAAATACATGCCGTTTAACATCTAAAAAGCTGGAAATTGTTACAGCATGTTTTTTTTTGCGAAATTTCACCCAAAGGGGTTAACTAATATTTTTTTGCAGTTTAGTCAAAAAAAATGTTCTTTTTCACCGCCAAAAAAAATTGGCGAGTAAATTTTCATAATAAAGGGTTTAATTCAATTTTTTTTTTTTGTTGTGTTCCATAAAATAACCCGTTTTAACAAGCAAAAAGCGGGTAATTGTTGGCAGCACTTTTTTTGCCCCAATTTACACCCAAATTTAAACTAAGTATTTTTCCAGAAAAAAGAAACTTTGTTTTACAAACCAAAAAGAAGAAATTTTGCCTGTAACAAAATTCATATCCGAAGGTTAATTAAGCCCGTTTGTGCTTTTTATTCATAAAATATACAGTGTTTTGAAAAGCCCTACAAGTAAATTTTTCCCCGGCCTTTTTGGAGCGCAATTATACCCAAAGGGTTATCCCCGCTTGTTAGTGGGTTCATTTGGAGTCAAAAGTTTATTTTTCTATAAATATCTTCATTAAACAGATCTGTACATTTTTGAACAAACATATTCAGACAGGAGGGGCAGGGGTTTCCCCGCGAGTGGGATGGCAAAAAACATTCCTGGAGCAGGCCCCGGTCACAGCACATAAGGGGTGTCGCAGCAGTGGTCCCCCGGGGAGGACAGAACTGCCGGTGTCATCTAAGGCCGTGTGTAGTTCAGAACCCAAAGGTTCTTGATTGGTTGACTAGGTCATCCACTTCTCCCCAAAACATTGACAACCCACCAAGAGTCGTGGGGACGTCAACCAAAACCCCAGTTGGGATGGGCCCGGGGGCGGTCCGGCCCCCCCTTCACTTTTCCAACCCCCTCTTTCCCCTGGTTCCCTCAGCCAGAAATTCTATGTGGTCTGGGGGTCACGCCACATACAGCGAGATGAGGAGGGCAGTCACAGCTACTTTCGCGAAGAAAAGGGGGAATATCCCCCTTCTTGCATAGGGGGCAAAGTATAAATGTGGAAGTGGCATGGGAATTTTGTTGTGAGGGGTCAGCATCTGCATACCAAACCGGGGATGGGACAGCAGTGCTGAAAAAACAAATCAATGATGATGTAGCCGACCGCCTTGGAGTAGGGTGAAGCAAAGGGCTTCATCACGCAGGAGAAAAGGGGGGTCAGCTGCTGTCACAGCGGCGCAGCCCGCAAGTGGGTTGTTTGCCGTGGAAAACAGGTACAGCAGTGTGAGGTCGGACCAAGTGGCCACGGGGTAAAAAAACCCCCTTTGCAAGTCCAAGAAAGTACGGCACAGGGCCAACACGGGGGTTTTTTAAAAAGTCACTAAATGCGGGGCGTTGGGGGTAAAACATGCTCGGGGTGGGCAGTTTTTTCTAAACACCGGAGGGGCCGAAAATGGGTAATGTAGAAGTGGGCAGAAAGTGAAGCGTGGCCAGGGAGCTAACTTTGGCACCACGGCCCTGCGTCAACACATGCAGCGTCACCATCCGGTGGCCTGTGAGAACCGTGACTCAGATGTGGTAGTCCATCCTGCCGCCGCCGCAGCAGCAGCCAGTGGCACGCATGCCATTGCAGCCAGTCAAGGCCCCACCACCTCTGCAGAAGGGAGCTGTTTCTCTTTGCCATCATTTCCTGGTCCAGATGCACTCTGCCACCCCAGTTAGAAGATCCACTGGACTATTGGGCAGCCAAATTGGATGTGTGGCCACAACTTGCCGAGTTTGCAGTGGAGAAGCTGTCCTGCCCGGTCAGTAGTGTGGCATCAGAGCGGGTGTTCAGTGCGGCGGGGGCCATAGTTATCCCAAGGAGAACCCGCTTGTCCACGGAAATGTTGGGAAAGACTGACCTTTGTCAAGATGAATCAGGCTGATCGACCAGGATTTCCACACACCAATGCCTCAGGCGTCAGATTACATCAGCCATGACGCCTCACCAAAACTTCGAGAAATGAGTCTGGGTTCAAACTACCTGCCTCAGCCACTATTCTGATGCCTCCAACCGTCTGATGCCACACATCTGCTGACAGTTTCTCCATCTGCCACCAACCATCTTTACCAGAGACTGGTATTGCCACCCACCTCCACACCCTGTCATTGTGCCACTCTCTGACCTCATGCTGCTGCTGCCGTCACCTCCACTCTCTGTCATTGTGCCACTCTGCGGCCTACTCCTGTTTGTGCCACCTCCAGAATGTCATTGTGCCACTCTCTAACCTTCTGCTGCTGTGGCTGCCGCTGTCACCTCCACACTCTGTCACTGATGTTGCCACCTGAGCCCTCAGATTGTTTTTTCCAGCTGTCGCTGCCATAACTTTATCAGGCTACATTCCCGCTTCAGTTTTTTGGTCAGTTTTGCCCTCTTAAGTGCCCAGGGAATTTTATAATGAAGCTATTCTAAGAGCGGCGGCAATCATCTGAGTGTCATACTAAAACACAACATTGTATGAAGACCAAACCAAGCTCCCTCTGGATATTTAAGCATGGCACAATGTTCTACAGCACCCTACAGGCTCTGTGCAGCCTGGAAATAGCTGTTTTTTAATGCGATTCATCCCGAAGTAATTCGGACCGAAACAAATTGTCACGGATCGCGCCGCGGCCCGTGCCTTGGACCGCGGTCGTGTCCGTGCCCCTATGTCTGGGTCCGCTGTGGCTCCCTGTGCGGGGCTTGCAGCGGCAGTGTCAGTTTGCTCTGCACCTGCTTCTGCTCAGCGTTACTCACCTGGTCCTGCTTCCACGCGTGTCCGTCCTCTGTGGCTTCCCCAGCGTGTGTGCGCACCCCATAAGGCGCGTGCACGCCAGCCTGCGGACATTTATGCACACAGTGCTCCTGCTTCCTGCCTGTGATCTCTGACCCTTTCCTTCATAAGGAACTTCCTCCTTGGACTCAGTGTCAGTTCATTGGTGTTCATCCATAGTGCTAGACCTCTGCTGCTGAACGCCTGCTGAGTTAACCCCTCGGTTTCCATTGTGTCTGTTGAAGCTCTTCCTTAACCCCGCACTGTCCAGCACACCCGTTGCCCTGCTGAATTCCTGACGTACTGTCCTCCAGTTTCTCACTGCTGATTCCTGCTGCTGTATAACTCTGGTATCACCCTGGGACTGTGCATCCGTTCTACAGCTACAGCATCCGTTTATCCACCACCTGTCCTGCACTTCGGCTACCCACCGCTTGCACTCACCATCTGTGCCCGCGGTGGGCCCTGAGAGTCCCCTCTACCAGGACGTTTTCCGGCTTTGCCGCCAGTAAACGCGACACAAATTTTGTCGGAAAATTCGGCGAAGTCGGCGAATCGAATTTTTGAGAAATTCACCCATCTCTAATTAGGTCATTTCTATAATTTAGTCCTGGAATGGCAACTACTTGCTCTTAAGATTGTGTTGCCCACATTAAGTTTTCTGTAAAGAATACTCCATATTTTATTATTTTCTCCACATAAACATTTATCCAAAAAGAGGACATTATACCAATTGATACTATAGGTTATCAAACCCAGGAGACATGATGATTAGAGGTATGCTGTCCTGCATAGGCAGCTAGTTTTCATATTTATGTTCTTATAACAGTTTATATATTTTTATATATTTCAATATATGGTGGTTTAATGGTCTAAATAGATGACAATTTGTTGATATATTACATGCTACGCAATTTCTACCTGATTGGTTCATTGTTTTGATTTTAATGAGCACTACGCAGGTGGGGGAAGGCAGTGACCAAGAATCTACATTAGGATTTGAAACGCGTAGGCCACTCACCTGCTTATGGTATGCTTATCCACAAACATATGTTGCTCATTTAATGGAGTGAAATAAAGGAATAAGACTTTATCTTTTGAACACTGGAATACCCGATCTTCATTCTTCATAATTAGGGGTTTTTAATATTTCACCCACTCAGAATTTTGTTTCAGTTTCCCAGTATACAGGCGGTCCCCGGGTTACAAACAGGATAGGGACTGTAGGTTTGTTCTTAAGTTGAATTTGTATGTCGGAAGAGGTATATTTATTAAATGTAACTCCAGCACAAAAGGTTTATTTTAGTTTCAGATAGTGCAGGGAAGGGTTTTTACATTTTTTTTGTTGTGTGTGCCCCTGTTAAGAAGATTTCACCTCAGTTTCACCTCATGTGCTGCTGTGGCAAGCTGGAACTTGCTGTTCCACAGCTAGTCTCTGCTGAGAAACATGTAACTACAAGTGTCATCATGCCCTACAAGGCTCCGTTTGTAACTAGGGGACAGATGTAAGTTGGGACGGTGTAAGTCGGGGGCTGCCGGTATTCTATGGTACGGTCAATGGCAATATTAAAAAGTACATCTTGTCCTTTAAAAAAGAAAACCCCATCATATGTCTGTGTAGACAGAAAAATAAAAAACTTACGGCTCTTAAAAGACGGGGAGGAAAAAAACGAAGAGTCATATTAGCTGTCAGGATGGGGCTAAAGTGGACTTCAAAAATACTTAGAAGTGTACATGCTTTTGTTTTGTATAGACAGGGTAGGAGCTCAGAACGATTTCTTGTGGTGGGTCCAATGAACTTCAGTCTGACACTGATGTGAACCCATTCTCATTGGGCAAACTGTACTGCACCGCAGAATATGCCAAGCTACAAAAAACTATCCTTTTAGGATAAAATAAATTTCCATTCCTTTTATACATATCACAAACCAATTTACCAGTTAAGGGCCCAGTTATGCGCAGAATGAACTATATCCTTTGGGATGTTGGGAGTGGGTTAATCTGCTTGAAAAGGCATAATTGCTTTACAGCCTTCTTGCAGGCCCTTCAGGCTCTTTACAGCAATTGTCATTTTCCTTCTATACTCCTCGGAGATGCAGCATTATTTTAGTAGGCCACTGGGGACTCGTAGCTTAAATGCTTTTGGTAGCTATGTGAATAAACTTGTATAATGCACAAGAAGCAAATAAAATCCTCTGCTGAGTATTACATTGTTATCGCCTCCAACAATCTTGGTGCAGCGCATCATAGGATGCTAAAAGCTTTGATCTCTGCTTTAGCAATTCTAACATTAAGTAGAGATTAACTGAATCTTGTTACCAGCTCCTCTCTAAAGTGTTGGAGAATCTGGCGCCTGTTCGTTTTTTTTTTTTTTATTATTATTTTTGCACCTTTTTCAATGAGCTCCTATTAGTCTTATTAGAGATAACACAGGGCGTAAAGTGTAAAATAAATATATAGCAGCTTTATCTATCAAGCTCCGTGTCAGAATCACACAATGTTCAGAGCTGAGGGTTTTTTTTTTCTATTCTGATCATATATCGTATTCTCAAGTGTTTTCCATTGTTGGCATTTGCAGCTTTCTACCTTTCCTTTGGCTCAGATATAAGCAATACCAGTCTTTCTTCAGCTGTGTAAAGGTCTCTGGCACAAGTATTATGTCCTGTTTGTCTAGCTGATTCTTGGTACTCATCCCAAAGCAATTCATGTAAGACTTAATTAAAGCTAACATCACTCTCTATTATTTATAGGAGTTTTCGACTTAATTTAAAGGTTGTACACCCCCCCCCTCCCTCCACCACTGCTATAAAATGTAAAAAAATTAACTAGTACTTACTTCTCTCATCAACGCCATTCCAACTTTGGTGTCCCCCAGTGGTCTGTAGGTAATGGTGTCCCATTGATTGCTCGCGTGACCATGCCTTACTAGCCTCAGCAGTTGTGTGCCACACCTGTGGACACATAATCTTCAAAAAATTGGGAATCTCGCAAGAGAACAGAGAGTGACTTTTGATCACTATATTTACTATTTTGCCGTAGGAAAACTTAAACTCTATCAGTTCTCTATCTGTAAAACACTAAAACGTAACTTTTATTATGTATAACTCTTAACCTCTATACACACTATTTAAAAAACCTGATTTCTAACCTCGTCATTTAACCCTTTTTGCTTCTGAAAGAAGGAATAACTCCTTTTCTATTATCAAATCTGATGGATCACCACCTGTTAACAGAAGAGCCTTATATCTATAGCAAAGTACTAGCTCCAGTAAGGGATCCCAAGCCTACTACCTGGGCAGTCGTCCCTAATCTCATGGACACAAAACAAATAAGGCCCCCTTGTGACACCATCTGCAGCAGGTGACACTTGTAGAAAGAGGTGAGAAATCACAATTTAAAACGTCATATCTGACCTCCACGACATGTTTCGCCAGCTAACCTGACTTCATCAGGGGTTAGAGGTCCGATCTGTGGGCATTCTCCAGATAGGAGGAAGAAACATTTTTTTACTGTCCATGCTTTCCTGATCACTGTATTCATGCCACTGATTGACCCCCATGCATACGGCATATCAGGCAGCCTTCTGTGCTCCTACTTCTATTCCAGGTCAGGTACCTGCAGGAGCTACTGGGCTTAATAGACTCAGATTTTTTCTGTTGTCTGTAGGTCCGAGGACTTTATGTAATATATCAGCTCCAGTTTCAGGGGAATTCAGCAATAAAAAAAAATGTGTTGCAATCTGCAAACATGTCCCCAAATGTTTTTTTGTTTGTTTGTTTGTTTGTTTTTTTATCTTATGGGGGTTACAATTTGTAAAATAAAAACATAAAAAACCACACAAAACAAAAAACAAATGAATAAAACAATGACAGCACAAAGCACAATTTATAACCCCAACCCTGATGACTTAAAATTCTATTTCACGTGCATAAAAATGACATGAAAAGAGGGTGATAATTAAAACACGTATGATAGAGAAATCTATTCCCCTGCTATAAAAAAAAAATCCTATGTAAAAATGAAAAAAAATAATGTATCAGAACAAACTAATTTAAACAAAAATATTAAAGTGGTAAAATGTGTAAAGTTTGTTATAGACATATGATTTAGATTGTCCAGAAAGTGGCTATTTGTCACTAAAAATTATCCTATGAGAAACCTGGCAGACTAAACTGGCAGATAAGGGGAAAAAAGTGAAAAAGAAACCCCAAAAGCAGTTGGCTTGTGATAAGTGGTAAATGATCGGACACATTTGTCTGACCATGCCATGTACTATGATTTTCAGCTTACCAAGACCAAAAAAATCCAACCTGCTTTCGGCTATTACACAGTCATCCACTTATCAATTTCAACTGATGAATAACCAAAGTGGCCTATATCAGCCGTTTCAGCAGACTTTTATCTCATCTCCAGGCACTTCTAGATTTGCTGACCAGCAGCATCTTAGCAGTGGCTCTAGCAAACAGGCTGTCAACCTAATATCTTTATTTCAGAGTCTGTGGCATCTAGACCTGACCCCAAGTGTGGTAGACCTATAGCTGAAAGTGTGTAAGGGTGAGATTAATGTCACTGTGAAGACGATGCGAGTTGGAGTCTTGGTCTGTTTTCACCAGTCCTTTGTTTTCATTCAGTTGAGCCCTTACTCAAATGTCTGTAAGTTTGTTAGGGGAATCGGTGAGTTGAAAAACGTACATTTTGGAGGCATTTCCTGGTGGTCTAAAGGTGGAGCTTAAATGTCCTGACTTTGGCTTTTAAGATGTTGGTAATTATGGGCAAATAATACAGTTCCGAGTAACCTCAAAAAAAAAACATTTAAGCAGTTCAGAATAAAACAGTAATTTAGATGGAAAAATATTTGGGAGAATGTGGCGTAGGAGCAGGGGCATAACTTGAAGCTCCAAGGCCCTAGTGCAAAAAATGAAATGGGACCCCGGCTACCATGTCCCACTTACAATGCAGGTATCTCCTTATGTGACAAGACGGCTTTTGGGCCCCCTCAGGCAGCAGAGCCTGGTAACGACTGCTACCTCTGCACCCCCTATAGCTACGCCCCTGCGTAGGAGAAATTTCATTAATATGTACAAATATGTTCATGTATAGTATGTATGATCTCTTTACAACTTTGTGTGTAACCATGACAAGGGAGTATCCTCCACATCAAGAGGTAAGAAGGTTTTACCATCATCATTGACGGGGATTCTTTACTCTGATGTTAAGGATGGTGACACAGTGAAACTGGCAGCCATGAGGGACTGGGATGGTCGATTCATTAAACACATTCAAGAAGGGCTTAGATGAAAAATATAACATTACACATTATGGGGACTAGATTTTACAGATGGGACATTGATCCAGGGATTATTCTGATTGTTATATTCGAAGTTGGAAACTCATTTTCTTCTTATATGGAGCAATTGCTACATAGGGGTTTTTTGCCTTCCTCTGGATCAACACTGTAGGATTATAGGTTGGAATTGATGGACCTGTATATTTTTCCAACCTTCTCTACTATATTACTATAAAAGGAGAATTACACAAGCACCCCCAGACAAGTGCAAACAAAAACTTACCATTGGTCCTAATTTTACTGTGAAAATTCCATGAACTGAATCATGAAAAGAGTGGGCTTTATGCAAACCTCACCAAAAATTAGCATTTTGGAGGCATTTCCTGGTGGTCTAAAGGTGGAGCTTAAATGTCCTGACTTTGGCTTTTAAGATGTTGGTAATTATGGGCAAATAATACAGTTCCGAGTAACCTCAAAAAAAAAAAAAAAAAAACATTTAAGCAGTTCAGAATAAAACAGTAATTTAGATGGAAAAATATTTGGGAGTTGTAAACAGTATCTCACAAAAATGAGTACACCCCTTACATTTTTGTAAATGTTGAATAATATCTATTCATGGGACAACACTGAGTTGACACTTTGAAAAAGAAAAGGAGTCGTTGAAAGTTAAAAAACAGTGCAATTTGTGTCCCCCATTATAACTCAACACACAGCCATCAATGTCTAAACCACTGACAAAAAAGGGAGTACACCCCTAAGTAAAAACTGACACACTGTACCCAAAGTGTCAATATGTGGCCACCATTATTTTCCAGCACTGCCTTAACTCTCTTGGGCATAGAGTTCAATAGAGCTTCATAGGTTGCCACTGGAACCCTCTTCCACTCCTCCATGACGAGATCCTAGAGCTGGTTGATGTAAGAGACTTTGCACTCACCCACCTTCTGTTTGAGGATGTCCCACAGATGCTCAATAGGGTTTAGTTCTGGAGACATGTTTGACCAATCCAGCACCTTTACACTCATTTTCCTTAGCAAGGCAGTGGTCTTCTTGGAGGTGTGTTTGGGGTTCTTATCATGATCCCTTCCCATCAGTTTTCAAAGGAAGGGGATCATGTCAAAGTACATGTTGGCATTCATGGTTCCCTCTATGAACTGTAGCTTCCCACAGACGGCAACACTCATGCAGCCCCAAACATGACACTCCCACCACCATGCTTGACTGTAGGCAAAACACACTTTTCTTTGTACTCCTCACCTGGTTGCGGCCACACATGCTTGACACCATCTGAACCAAGTTTATCTTGCTCTCATCAGACCACAGGACATGGTTCCAGTAATCCATGCCCTTAGTCTGCTTGTCCTCCTCAAACTGTTTGCAGGCTTTCTTGTACATCATCTTTAGAAGAGGATTTCTTCTGGGGCGACACCCATGCAGACCAATTTGATGCAGTGTGCGTCAAATAGTCTAAGCACTGACAGGCTGAACACCCACCTCTTTAACCTCTGCAGCAGTCATTTGTCTATTTTGAAAGACAATCTCTGGATATGATGCTGAGCATGTGCATTCAACATCTTTGGTCGACCATGGTGAGTCCTGTTCTGAGTGGAACCTGTCTTGTTAAACTGTTGAGTGGTCTTAGCCACCATGCTGCAGCTCAGTGTCAGGGTGTTGTCAATCTTCTTATAGGCTATCATGTCTTTATGTAGAGCAACTCAGAGAGTTCTTTGCCATGAGGTGCCATGTTGAACTTCCAGTGACAAGTATGAGAAAGTGTGAAAGCAATAACACCAAATTCAACACACCTGCTCCCCATTCACACCTGAGACCTTGTAACACTAACCAGTCACATGACACAGTGGAGGGAAAATGGCAAATTGGTTACTTAGGAGTGTACTCACTTTTTTTGCCAGTGGTTTAGACATTGATGGCTGTGTGTCCAGTTTTTTTGAGGGCATTCCAAATTTACACTGTTAGGCTATGTTCACACGGCAATGACTGGGACTTATTTCAGCCCATAATTCGCGCCGTACTGTGGTCAAATACGGGCGAAATACGTCCCAGTCATTACGGTAATCCACTAGTGTTGAGCGATTGCGTTGGCTATCGAGATCGAGCGATAGTCGATAGTCGGCCGCTATCGATAAGGTTTTTCGATAGTGAGCATCGATTATGAGCGATTACCATTAAAGTCTATGGGAGAGCAACAACACCTTCATTATTACACCCAAACAAGGCTGGAGAAGCTGAAATTAACATCCACAACAGTCAAATGGATAGTGCTACATCTTAGGCAACACACTTTTGGTTATAAAAGTCACAGAACCTTTCATTTCACCTGTGGTGAATATAGAATTGCTGTTTTAAGATTTACGTGGATGCTGCGTCAAAAGAATAAAGCTGGGTGCGCCAAAAAATCAAAAAACCGTATCTGTTTTGTTTTGTATAATACAAGTATTTTTTTGCACCTTTCAATTCACCTGTGGTGAATACAGAATTGCTGTTTTAAGATTTACGTGGATGCTGCGTCAATGAACAATGCTGGGTGCGCAAAAGCAAAAAAAAACGGGAACTGTTATGTTTTCGTATGAACGGGATTTTTGGCAACAAACAACCTGTGCTGACTACAAGATTGCTGGATTGTAATTTAACTGAAGGTGGATAATTCAACAGTCACAACAGTCACAGGTGTAATGGGTAAAATTAAAATGAAACACATATCTGAAATGTATACTGATAATAAAAGTGGAGTTTGCACCTAACAAAGTGACCTGCAGTTACTAGAAATGATGTGTATCCATATAAGTTCAGGCTGCCCAATATCCCGGAAATATTTCAATAGCAAACTGTTAATAATAAAGATATTCCCTACAATGTCTTACACTAAGTCTTGGTGAACTTTATCCAGTGTTCTTTATAGATAGAGCTTGTCTTGTTCGCCCGCGGGCCCCACCCTGCCCCCCGCCGTGAATTTGAATTTAAGTGGTAGATGCTTGCTTTAAAATTCTCTAGCTAACTACTAAAATCTTCAAATCTCTAATATAACTAAATTTTGGAAGGATCACAGCTAATAGTAGAGGTTTCTCTGTGCAGAAATAGACTATTTCGCTTGAGCTGTTTGCCACAGACAGAGCGCAGGTCCTATCCCTATCAGACGCTGAGAGACACTGAGGCCGAAACAGGAACCGCTGTTCTATGTAAAACAGGGCATGTGATTTTTCCCCAAACCAAACACATACGTCATGCCCACACAATCTCACCCT
>JAODAL010079989.1:0-12390 GCA_025379985.1 Phyllomedusa bahiana | reverse complement strand
ATATGATAAATACACACCCTGTTTTGACCCAAAATGAACCCCCTAAGAAGCTTGGGGTAACCCTTGGAAATAAATTGCGCTCCAAAAAGGGGCGGGAAAAATTGACTTGTAGGGCCCTTTTTAAAAAACTCGTGTATTTTCTGAAATAAAAGCACAAACAGGTTTAAATTAACCTTGGATTGAATTATGCACAGAATTTTTTTCTGTGGCCCGGAAAAAAAAAAGTTTCTTTTATGAGTACAAGCAAACAATCTTAATTAACCCCTGATGAAATTGCGCAAAAGAATTGAGCAACCACAAACATAGCTTTGTAGCTGTTAAAATGGCGTTTTTTACCTAACAACAAGAGATAAAATTGTAAAAACCCTTTTGCTTTTGGAATTATGCTACAGAAAAAGTAGGGTTTTTGGCTTGAAAATGACGGTTTTTTTGGTGGGGTCAGCACACCAGCAAAAAAAAAACCCTTAATAACCCCCGGGAGTAAATTGCGCCAAAAAATTTGGGGCCACCACAAACTAGTACTTTGGCGTGTTACAATTGATTTTTCTACCCAACAAAAAGATAAAATTGTAATTAACCTTCGCTTTGAATTAGCTACGGGAAAAAATGTAAATATTTTGGCGTGAAAAGACGGTTTTTGGGGCAGCACACCGCAAAAAAACCCTTTTAAAAACCCCTGGATGAAATTCGAAATAAAATTGAGCACCAAAAAAAGTGGATTTGATTGTAAAAACGCTTTTTCTTTAAATGAATACAACAGGAACTGGCTTGATCCCATTTGGATTTGAATTAATGCAGCTGCATAAAACCACATGGATTTTCAGATCCAATCCCCCCCAAAAAATTTAAAATAGAACTTTAAGAAACGCCCCTCTGAGAAAGCGAGACACCCCACAAAAACGCTGTAAAAAATCGTTTTTCAGTGAGAGCTATCACAATCACCGCAGCAGCACCTTCCCTGACTACATGAGAGGGGTGTGCTCCCGCTCGCGCCCGACTTATATATCGTGACTCACAGAACCCCCCCGGTCCCCCTGATTGGCTTCATCTCTGCACATGTCCCTGCACTATGCCCTTCTTCCCCCAAGTCTTTGCCCCCTGAGCGCCCTGGCTCGCACCAATTTATCAAAACAAAAACACACTTTCCCCTTCACCCGCCCCCCAATCCCCAAAACTATCGCTTCACAGAACCAATTTTTCCGAAATTCTAAACGAATCCACTTCGTTAAAACGATTCGCCCATCTCTACCTGTGACTAAATTCTACTCCAACATGGCACAAGTATCTGGCAGCGACATGGGATACACCCAACCCTGGGGTGGAGAGGTGCCAGCCTGAAGCTCCATGGGACAATTGTAAGGCCTATGTGGAGGAAAAGCCTCAGCCTTTTTTTTCACAGAAGACGTCTACGTAGGCACGATAAAGGGTAGGCAACAAGTAGGGATTCGGAGGCAGAGGAAGCAAAGACTTGCAATGCAAAGGGTAGCACAATACGGACCCCCCTAAAGCACCTGGCCCACGTCCAGCAAAAAACAAATGTTCACAAATTTTCCAAAAGTTGTCAGTTAAGTTATGAAAATTAGGTTTTTCCCCTAATGAATTTGACCCCCTGAATTCAAATCTGACAATGACATTTTTTAGTTGTTTCTATAATATCAAAGAGTTTTCCTTTAACTGCTACATATAATTAATGCATACAAATTTCAGTATTTTGTAACATTGTTCTTTGCAATTATAAAGACACAGCATATATTGTTATTCAAATTTTCTAGTATTTAGTTAGAGGAAACTCAACATCAATTCAAATAACTAAAACAATCCCCAAAACACAAACGTAAATTTTTTTAAACAAAATTTAAACACAAAAGTTTGCCCCCTCTTTATTTGACAACCTTTTTTCCCTTGTCTCTTAGTTTTCATTGGTTTCCTTTCTCTTAAAATTTTGGTCTAAAAAAAAGTAATCTCCCAAGAAATTCACTTTTTCACAGGCCGAAAAAAAAACAAAAAGTCCATCCCATTTTCCCCCTGTTTGTGCTAAGGGTTTTTGATCCAGAAAGGCAAAAAAAAAAACAATGAGGTAGAACCCAAATTTGGGCCTCTTTTTGGGGAAAAAAAAACCCTTTCCCCGACCCCATCGGGGCAATCGGAAAAACCCCTTTGGATCAATAACCCCCCCCAGAATCCCAAGACACTATAAATTTGGGGTTAAAAATTTATTAGGGCTCCAAAATGCAAAAAACCCTTTTTAAACTCTTTTTAAAAGAAATAAACCAGGGAACAAATTCCTCTGGCAGAAAAATTCCCTAGTTTTCACTGTCTTACTTTAAAAGAATCCCTTTTCTATGTTTATGAAAGAAATTTTCTTTCCTAAAGACGTAAAGGGATGTCCCCCCTTGTTTCTAGATACAGTCCGGGGTATAAAATAAATCTTGGGAGGGGACCCTCAAAAATTGCCCTTTTTTGTGTTTTAAATTAAACTTTTTTTAAAAAAAGCCCCCCCCGAACCCCCGCCCTTTTCTCTAAAAAAAAATTTAACCCAAAACTTGCAAAATTTTCGGGTATTGCAGTCCACCCAGTCCTTTTTTTAAATTTTTTTTTGCCTTTTTCAAGCTCTAAAATTTTCCTTCCTTGAAACGGGTTGCCCAAAATTTGTAAAACAATATTAATGTGGGTCAAACCCAGTGACTTGTAAATTTATAAATGATTTCTCAATAAATTGTGCATCAAACCCCCCTTTTAAAAGGCACCCCCCCGATCCAATTTTGCCTTGGCAGCTGCTGCCCTGACACGGGCCCGCAAACAATTAATTTTACTGCCCCCCCGGGAATTCCCAAGCCTTCTCCAGCCCACTTTTACCCGCATTTCCCCATTTAACATGTAGCCCATGTAATGGTTTTTTTTTCCCCCCATGGCAAAACCCTTCTTTTTAATCGTTTTTAAATCCTAAACTGCCTTTTCCCGGGCCCGGGCCCCTTTCCAAAACTTATCCGATCCCTTTTTAATAACAAAATTATCCTCTGTTGGTTTGTTTTACTTTAAAGAGCTTATTTACCCGGTCTGCAAAGATAAAAATTTTCCTAACTGGTTAATCCCGGTTAAGACCCATTAATAAAAATTTTAAAAGGGGATGGGGCCCCAAAATATTTGGACCCCCTGGGTTACCCCACAAAGAAAACGGGGTTTCCAGTCTGGGGTATGTACCTTTAAATTACAAACCCTTTTTTTTCTATCAGGGGAGCCAGTTTTTAACCCCCCTTGCACACTTTTTCCCCCAGTCCAAGCATTCCTTTTTTATTTCCCAAACCCTTTTTAATGGGCCCCCGTATAAAAATGTTTTAAAAAAAAATTTAGATATAAACCAACCAGTCCCTTTCACCCCGACCCAAAGCTAGCCCAAACTTCCCCCATAGAACCCTGAGGGAATTACCCCTGACAGGCCCGGGATCCTTCAAAAAACCCAGCTGGAACACGTTATACATTTATTTCAGTGAAAATACTCCGGGATAGCTTTCTCTAAAGAAAATTTTCAAACTTTTTTACCTCCCAAACAGGGGGTTTTAAACAAACCAGCCTATATTTTCCCCTGGATAAATTTTTTGACCCCCTTTTTTGAATATTGGACCCCCACTTTTTGCTATGCACCAACCCTTTGGGGAACATAGCCTGTTATTAGACAGCCCAAATAAATTTAAGAAAAAGGGGCCCTATCTGGGACATCACTTAACCCCTTGGGAACACGGGGTGTATCCCATCTGGCCCGGGGAATTTTTTGTCTATTTTAATCTTCTTAAGACGGATCTGAAACTTTTTTCCGGGGTTTAGACAAAAAATTTTAATTGGTTTTTACCTCACCCCCTCTGTTTCAACAGGAGCTCATCCTCCCCTGGGTAAATACATTTGGAAAAAAAAGTGTTTAAAAAAGGTTTGCTTTTTTCTAAACCCCCGCCCCCCAAACTGCTCCCCCCCTTCAGTATTTTTCAAAAGGGCCCCACATTTTCGTTTTAAATTTTTTTGCTATTTATATATTAAAAAATATTTTGGGGTTTAAAGGTTTTACTTTCTATAGAAAATATTTTTTCCCCGTCCCCAAAGCTTTGCTTCCTTTACCTTTTTTTTAAACACACTTTATTTTTTTTCCCTATAGCTTCTTAGCGCCTCTTCACACCCCCTTTTTAGTAGGGGGAAATTTTTTCCCTTTTTGTTAGTTTTTTGCCCCCTTTTAAAACATCCCTTTTGATCCACTTTGGGGTTTTTCCTTTTTCCCTTAAATTTTTAAATTAAACATAAGGTATGTACCCTCCCCACAGGGGGAAAGCCTAAAATTTTTTTAAAAATACCCCCCTTTATTATTAGTTCTGCCATATTTAAACACATTGCCCCAGTCAATACGGTTTAGGGCCTCCCTAAGCAGAATAAATGTTACAATCTAGCGCAGGTTAGAGTCTTAAGTTGTGACTATGGGTACCTGTTTGTAGGAAGCGTAGTCGACAAGCCAGAGGTCGGTAACGTGCGGGCAGTTTCAGTCTTTGAGGAGCAGGCAGAAAGCGTAGTCGGCAAGCCAGAGGTCGGTAACATGCGAGCAGTTTCAGTCTTTGAGGAGCAGGCAGGAAGCGTAGTTGGCAAGCCAGAGGTCGGTAACGTGCGGGCAGCTCCAGTCTTTGACGAGTAGGCAGCAATCAACGTTGGTAAGGAAAGCAAGGGTCAAAACACAATAGAGTAGACAGCTAAACTGGACAGGAGCAAGATTATCAGTGGGGCACAATAACCTCACAAGGAGGAAGTTTCAAGGCTGGGCTTAAATAGGAAGTTCATGGGTGGAGCAACATGAGATCACAAGGCAAGGCTGGAAAAACAGGGAACTAACAAGGTTCAGCACTGGAGCTGTCCAAGGACCAGATAGCTCAGTGAGCAGGGCTACGGTCTGGGATGCAAGGGTTCTGGAGATCAAGTCCTGACATTAGTCCCCTCCTTTCAGAATGGCCTCTGGCCATCTCAGAGGATGGCTTTTCTGGATGTTTCCGATGAAAGGCACTTGTAAGCCTAGGGGCATGAACATTATTTTTTGGTTCCCATGAATTTTCTTCTGGTCCATAGCCCTTCCATTGCACAAGATATTGCAATTGTCCTCTGAAAATTCTAGAGTCTAAAATTTTCTCAACTATGTATTTTTCCTGCCCTTGGATCTTAACTGGTGCAGGAGGTGGCTGATTTCTTCCTGGAAAAGGATTTTCGTTGAATGGCTTGAGCAATGACACATGGAACACCGGATGGATTTTCAGTTTGTTCGCTTTTTAAGCGAAAGGCCACTTGGTTAATTTGTGCTAAAATCAGGATTTGGATGGACAAGTATGGGTGCGGAAGTAAAGTAAGTCTTTAATTTGTTGAAGGCTACCTGTGCTTCTGGAGACCATGAGAACGCCTTTGTTTTCTTTGTGAGTAAAGTGATTGGCAAGATGATCTTGGAGAAGTCTTTTATGAATTTCCTGTAAAAATTTGCAAATCCTATAAATCGCTGAACATCCTTCAAATTTCTTGGAGTGGGCCATTCCACCACAGCTTTGATTTTACTAGGATCCATACTTAGTCCTTCTGGGGAGATGATATATCCAAGAAATTGAATTTTGGTTTGTTCAAATTCACATTTTTCCAGTTTGATATAAAGATTATTCTTCTGTAGTCGTTCCAGGACTAATTGAACATGTCTGCGATATTCCTCCAAGGTGTCTGAAAATATAAGAATGTCATCAAGGTACACAACCACAAATTGGTCTAGGAAGTCTCGAAAAACATCGTTAATGAAATTCTGGAAGGTTGCAGGGGCATTACAAAGGCCGAATGACATAACTAGGTATTCAAAATGTCCATATCTGGTTCTAAAGGCAGTCTTCCACTCATCTCCTGGACGAATGCGTATGAGATTGTAGGCCCCTCTTAAATCCAGTTTGGTAAAAATATTGGCAGAACGGAGTCTTTCCAGCAACTCAGGAATTAAGGGAAGAGGATAACGATTTTTAATGGTAATTTTATTTAGTTCTCTGTAGTCGATACATGGTCGCAGGGTTAAGTCTTTTTTTTCTACAAAGAACAAGGGTGCTCCAGCTGGTGATGAGGAAGGTCGAATGAAGCCTTTTTTAAAATTCTCGACTAAGTATTCCCTGAGTACTTTTAATTCTGGTTCCGAGAGGTTGTAGATTCGCCCAAAAGGAATGGTGGCTCCGGGAAGCAACTCAATGGGACAATCATAAGGACGATGAGGAGGTAATTGATCAGCTTTCTTTTTACTACAGACGTCGCTGAACTGTTGATACTGAGATGGTAAATTATCACAAGTCTGCTGGGAAATCTTGGAAATGTGTATTTGCTTTTTGACAGATGACTTCGGATGACAATTGTTCTTACAGTATTCAGAAGGGAAGGTAACAGTTCTTGATTCCCAGTTGATAGAAGGGTTATGGATGGCAAACCATGGAATCCCTAAAATTACTGGAAACTTGGGAGACGAAATGAGATGATTAGGTTCAATATGGATTCCAAGTTCAGTTGTCTCATGAGTTACAGGTCCAGATGATAAAGGTGATCCATCAACAGTCTCCATATCAATTGGTGTGGATTTTGTTCTACTCGCAATGTTATTGTCAAGTGCAAATTGTAAGTCCATGAAATTTCCTCCCACACCAGAATCCAACATCGCTGAACATTGCATTTTATGGCTTCCAAGTATGACTTGTATTGGGATGACAAAATGAGAGGATGGTGAGTAATATTTGTCTTCATCTACAGTCACAGATGAGATGGTCTGCACGACAGAATCCGGCAGTTCAGAAAGGTCAAGATTGCTTTCTGTCTTGGCACATGTGCAGGCTATAGACCTTTGAACCTTGTTGGGACAGTTAATGGCATAATGTCTAGAGCCCCCACAGTAGAGGCACAAATTTTCTGTGCGACGCCTCTCTTTCTCTGCTGCAGTAAGTGGTTTTCGGATAACATCAATCTGCATAGGTTCAGGTGTCGTTTCAGTCCTTTGCTTGGTGTTCAATGCTGATTGACTAAAGGAGTAGGTGGGACTGTTTCCGAACCACTGCAGTCTTTCCCTTCTACGTTCAGCCAGCCTCTGGTCGATTCTAATGCACAGTTGAACGAAGTCCTCAAAATTATCAGGGGCCTCAACTCTGGCAAGCTCATCTTTCACCAGTTCTGACAATCCTCGTCTAAATTGACTCCTCTGGGCTGCTGGATTCCATGTGGTGTCCGCTATCCAGTGATGAAATTCTGCTGTACTCAGCAACTGAACGCCGCCCTTGCCGAAGATTATGTAATTTGGCCTCAGCTGTGGCACAACGATTTGGGTCATCAAACACTTGGTTCATAGCAGTGATAAAGTCATCTAAATCATTAAGAAGGTCACAGTTTTTTTCCACATAAGGCGAGGCCCATGCAAGAGCTTCATCTGTTAGAAGATTGATTATAAACAGCACTCTTTTTCTATCACTAGTGAAAGGACCAGGCTGCATTTGGAAATAAATACGGCATTGGTTCAGGAATCCTCGGTAATGGTGACGATCCCCGTTAAATTTTGCGGGCAGAGGCATGCGTGCATTGGATTCTGGGCCAGCATTACGCATATCCAGAAGTTGCCTTTGAAGCTCAATTACTTCCTTTTGTTGATCCAGCACCAGGGTTTGCAATTTTGAAAATTTTTCTTGGTAAGTGGCACCAAATTCCTGAAGCTCTGCCACTTGTTGCCTCAGGGTGTTCACAACAGACTCCATTTTGGGTGAGGTTATTCTGTTACAATCTAGCGCAGGTTAGAGTCTTAAGTTGTGACTATGGGTACCTGTTTGTAGGAAGCGTAGTCGACAAGCCAGAGGTCGGTAATGTGCGGGCAGTTTCAGTCTTTGAGGAGCAGGCAGGAAGCGTAGTCGGCAAGCCAGAGGTCGGTAACGTGCGGGCAGTTTCAGTCTTTGAGGAGCAGGCAGGAAGCGTAGTCGGCAAGCCAGAGGTCGGTAACGTGCGGGCAGTTTCAGTCTTTGAGGAGTAGGCAGCAATCAACGTCGGTAAGGAAAGCAAGGGTCAAAGCACAATAGAGTAGACAGCTAAACTGGACAGGAGCAAGATTATCAGCGGGGCACAATAACCTCACAAGGAGGAAGTTTCAAGGCTGGGCTTAAATAGGAAGTTCATGGGTGGAGCAACATGAGGTCACAGGGCAAGGCTGGAAAAACAGGGAACTAACAAGGTTCAGCACTGGAGCTGTCCAAGGACCAGATAGCTCAGTGAGCAGGGCTACGGTCTGGGATGCAAGGGTTCTGGAGATAAAATCCTGACAATAAAATTAGCCTTCCTAAAATTCAGTGTTTTTGTGGCTCCTTGACGAAAAACTCTATTGAAGGATAAACGGAAATTTATTATATTATGGTCACTATTTCCTAGGTGCCCCTCAACCTGAACCTTTGTTACTCTGTCAGGTCTATTAGTCAACATTAAGTCTAGAAGGGCCTTTCCTCTAGTCGGTTCTTGCACCATTTGGCAAAGGTAATTATCATTAGTTATTGACAAAAACCTGTTTCCTTTATGAGAGCTACAGGTTTCAGATTTCCAATTGATGTCTGGATAGTTAAAGTCGCCCATAATATCAACCTCATTCTATTTTCCTGAGGAGTACATCTTCTATGGGTTCTGTTATATTTGGGGGCCTATAGCAGACTCCTATTAGTATTATATTGTTATTGTTAGCCCCATGTATATTTACCCATAATGATTCCACATGTTCATTACTTGTACCTATATCTTCCTGCAGTGTTGGCTTCAGACAGGATTTTACATAGAGACAGACACCTCCCCCCTTCCGGTCTTTACGATCCCTTCTAAATAGACTGTAACCATGTAAGTTAACCGCCCAGTCGTAGCTCTCATCCAGCCATGTCTCAGTTATCCCCACTATGTCATATTTTTCTTCAGCTATTAGTAAATCTAGTTCATTTATTTTGTTGGTGAGACTCCTGGCATTTGTTAGCATGCAATTTAGAGATTTTTCAGTTTTTATTCCTTTCTCCCTGATCTTTTTAACTATTGCTATACCCCCTCCCTCCACTCCACCCCCGGTTTTATTCCTAATTCCCAGCTCTCTATCTTCACTATCTTGCATGCTATATGTGTAGTTACCCTCCCCCCCAGTCCCTAGTTTAAATATTCCTCCAACTTCCTGGCCATTTTGTCCCCCAATACAGCTGCACCCTCCCCATTTAGGTGCAGCCCGTCCCTAGCATAGAGTCTGTAGCCAAGACAGAAGTCAGCCCAGTTCTCCAAAAACCCAAATCCCTCTTTCCTACACCAATTTTTGAGCCACTTATTCACCTCTCTAATCTCCCTCTGCCTCTCTGGTGTGGCCCGTGGAACAGGTAATATTTCTGAAAATATTACCCTGGAGGTCCTTGCCTTGAGCTTTTGGCCTAAGTCCCTGAAATCATTTTTAAGGACACTCCACCTACCTCTAACTTTGTCATTGGTGCCAATGTGCACCATGACAGCTGGATTCTCACCAGCCCCACCCAGCAATCTGTCAACCCGATCCGCGATATGTCGAACTCGGGCCCCAGGTAAACAACATACTGTTCGACGATCCCGGTCTTTGTGGCAGATTGCCCTGTCTGTGCCCCTAATAATGGAGTCCCCAACTACTAGCACCTGTCTAGCCTGACCTGCACTCCTATTCCCCATCTTACTGGAGCAGACAGGGGTAGTGTCTTGCTGCAGCAATGCTATTTCTGAGCCGATATCCCCCTCATCTGCCAATCTTGCAAATTTGTTGGGGTGTACCAGATCAGGACTAGCCTCCCTGACACTCTTCCCTCTACCCTTCTTTCTGACTGTTACCCAGCTAGCTGCCTCATGTTCCTGCACCTCCATGCTGCCACCCTCCCCAGCATCTACACCTGCGAGTGAGTGCTCAGTGGGCAGCTGACTCACTCCAAGTTGGCAATGGATCTCAGTGTTGCCACTTGCTCATTTAGATCCAGGATCCGGGCTTCTAAATGTGCAGTGTGCACATATCTTGCACAGCAGTATGCCCCCTCAAACTGTTGCTCAAGGATGGCATACATTGCACAGGTTGTGCACTGGACAGCATTGTCAAACATGGAACTCATGGGGATGTTACCAAAAAGATATATGAATAAATTATAATAATAAGCAATACAATACTGTCCCCTCTAAACTCCCCAAATCTAAAGTCTCTCAATCTTAAGTCTCCACACTTAAAAAAAACATACTTATAAGGAAAACACTCGCAGACTCGTTCACCTACTCAAAATACTCAGTTTTAAACCTTTCCCCCACTGCTGTTTGGCTGTGCTGCAACCTCTCTTTCAGGAGCAAAAGGCATTAATGGATTCCATTTTGCTTGATATCTTTTCTCCATAGCCGCAATGTCTTGTTGAAATCTCTCACAATGCTTGTCGCTCAATGCTGCGCAGTTTCATAGTTTCATAGTCAATTGTCCTCATCTTAGGGAAAAATTCCTTCCCGACTCCAATCTGGCAATCGGAAAAATCCCTGGATCAACGACCCCTCTCCAGAATCCTAGACACTATAACTTGCTATATTATTATGCTCCAGCAATGCATACAAACCCTTTTTGAACTCTGTTATTGAATTCACCATGACAAGTTCTTCTGGCAGAGAATTCCACAGTCTCACTGCTCTAACATTAAAGAATCCCTTTCTATGTTTATGTAGAAACTTTCGTTCCTCAAGAAGTAGAGAATGCCCCCTTGTTCTAGATACAGCCCTGGGTATAAATAAATCTTGGGAGAGATCTCTATATTGACTTTTGATGCATTTAAAAATATTTATTATGTCCACCCGAAGCCTTTCTCTAAGCTAAATAACCCTAACCTTGCTAATCTTTCTGGGTATTGCAGTCCACCCAGTCCTTTTATTATTTTTGTTGCCCGCCTTTGTACCTGTTCAAGCTCTACAATGTCTTTCCTGTGCACTGGTGCCCAAAACTGTACACAATATTCCATGTGTGGTCTAACCAGTGACTTGTATAATGGGAGAATAATGTTCTCATCATGTGCCTCGATAACCCTTTTAATGCACCCCATGATCCTATTTGCCTTGGCAGCTGCTGTCTGACACTGGCTGCTACAATTAAGTTTTCTGTCCACCAGGATTCCCAAGTCCTTCTCCATGTCACTTTTACCCAGCCTTTTTCCATTTAACATGTAATCATGTAATGGATGTTTCCTCCCCATGTGCATAACCTTGAATTTGTCTGTATTAAACCTCATCTGCCATTTTTCTGCCCAGGCCTCCATATTATCCAGATCCCTTTGTAATAACACATTATCCTCTATTGTGTTGATTACTTTACAGAGCTTAGTATAATCTGCAAAGATCGATATTCTACTGTGCAATCCCTGTGTAAGATCATTTATGAAAATATTAAAGAGGATAGGACCCAATACTGAGCCCTGTGGTACCCCACTAGTAACAGGGATCCAGTCTGAGTATGCACCGCTAATTTCCACCCTTTGTTTTTTATCTCTGAGCCAGTTGCTTACCCCCTTGCACACATTTTCCCCCAGTCCAAGCATTCTCATTTTACTTACCAACCTTTTATGTGGCACCGTATCAAATGCTTTAGAAAAATCTAGATATATGACATCCAATGCCTCATCCCAATCCAGTCTAGCACTGACTTCCTCATAGAAGCTGATGAGATTAGTCATAAACCCATGCTGGAACGGCGTTATACATTTATTTTCGTTGAGATAGTCCAGGATAGCATCTCTTAGAAAACCTTCAAACATTTTACCCACAACAGAGGCTAAGCTTACCGGCCTATAGTTTCCTGGATCACTTTTTGACCCCTTTTTTAATATTGGCACCACATTTGCTATGCGCCAATCCTTTGGGACATACCTCGTTATTAGACACTCCATAAATATTAAGAATAGGGGCCTATCTATGACATCACTTAACTCTCTTAGGACACGTGGGTGTATGCCATCAGGACCTGGGGATTTGTCTATTTTAATCTTCTTAAGACGGTGCTGCACTTCTTCCTGGATTAGACAAGAAACTTTTAAGTTTGGTTGAAAAACGTCTAGATGTGTGTAACAGTCATGAGCAGTGTATCCTCTGGACCACCTCAAGCAGTGGTATAAGCCACACCATGGAGCAGAATTTAAGTAGGCCTAGGTATTCACCAGAGCCTGCCGCAAGACAGTTTAGGTTTGCTGCAGCAGGAGTCCTACCAAGTTGCTACCTCTGACGCAACTTGCTTGCGGTGGCGGCCGAGGTGCTACATTGTACAGAACTATATGGCAAACTCATAGTTGGGACAGGCAGGAAAGTCAGGACAGGCAGCAAAGGTTCTGGGGTTGA
>JAODAL010079988.1:0-12390 GCA_025379985.1 Phyllomedusa bahiana | reverse complement strand
ACACAATACTCACCTTAACTCCCCCGGCGGGCGCCCTCCTCTTCACCCGCGCTCCTCCAGCAGCTCCTCGGGGCGCACGGGCTTGAGGGCTGGGCCCGAGGAAGGACGGCGCGATGACCCGCCGGGGCCCCCGCTTTTGGGGGACCCATGGCTCATCTGAGGATCCAGCGATCCCCGGGTGAGCGGGTCCGACATGTCTGCGGGGGCAGGGAGGCTCGCTCTCGCTCCGCAGAAGTCTTCAAACGAACCCCGGGCTCGGGCCCCAAAGGCAGCGGTGGACCCGGCAGGTTTGGGGCCCGCTGCGCCCCTTGGGGACAGGCAGGGAGGCCCTCGGTGGTCGCCTACCTCTGCCTACCCGTCGTCCCGGCCCTGATAGAACCCTACGGATGCATAAATACTTATTAAGTTAAACTATAGTTTTCTTTACAAAATAAAATGTTTTTTTTTTATTGGGTAATCGGATTTGTGTTTTTTTTATTTTTTAATTTGTATAAACTTTTTTATTTAAGTTTAATATTATTTAATCCTTTTTAATTTTCCCCAAAATATGGACTGGGTTTTATGTGCCTAAACTACTAACTTAGGCAGACTTTTCTGTACCTTGCAAACTTTTTTAACAAACCTTGTATATTGACCCCACCCCTTTTTTGGCCTTGGGCTAGGTTGCATTCGGGGGTGCCCTTTATGCCAGAGGGAACCTCTTCATCTTTAAACTTAGAGGAGAGGACAATTGGACTAGGGTATTTAGGGAATTAAATGGCCGGGGGAAAAAAAACCAAAAAAAAGGAAAAATTTATACTGCATGAAAACTACGTGGACCCTTTTTTAAGTCAGAAAACCCCCTTTTAAATTTAGATGCCCTATTATCAGTCACAAAATTATGAAAATATAGCAGATTAACAAATCGCCATTCAACAGTCTGAAGCAAAGGACTGAAAATTAATAAAACTTTTAAAAGGGGTTTATATGAACCTATTAGTCCCCAAAACTGAGCAGAAATTTGTACCATGAAGATCAACTAGAAAAAGAGCAGTAACCTAAACAGGTAATTTTTCTTTTTAAAACCCTCTAAACGAGGGGGAAAAAAAAAGATAAAAGCAAAATATCCTGAGTTTGAAAAAAAAAAAAAAATGCAGTGGAAAGAGGGGACCTAACAGCTTTTTTTATCAGAGTTCCTCGTGTTTGCACAACTCAGGGGATGGCAGGGAACAGGCTTCTTGGGGAGGACCCCAAAAATAGTGCTGGAATGGGGGTTAACTGAAGTTTAAAGTCGTTTCTTTCTTTTTTTACGACCTTTCACTAAATCAAGCAGCCGGGCGAACTAGACTGCAAAGACAGAAGCGGACAAAATTTTCCATTCGGGGACAGCACGTTCCCGTGGAGGATGGGAGCTGCGGGTTCATTTTTAGATGCTTTGAAATAGGGCCGTGCTGCTGCCGACCTCTGCGTGGGAGGCTGAGTCATGCGGCAGGGAAGCGGGGACCTTAATGAATATGCTCGCGAAAAGTTAAACAGCGCTCAGATCTCAGTGGCTCCCGCAGGGCCTATGATAAAGGGGCCTCCGGGAAGTCCCAATCATTAGACCCCCTGCGGAGCCCCGAGATTCGGGGCCGGCAGATTTTTTGGGCCCGAAAAAAAACCCCTAGCGCGCCCCTGTTCTAGCCCCTTGATCCACCACAATATAATTCAGACCTTCGATCTACCTACAATATAGATTCTGACCCTTCATTACTACAATATAGATTCTAACCCCCTTCGTCCACCTACAATTTATATTCTAGACCCTTCCATCCACCACAATATGTATTCTAGAACCCTTCCACCCTTACAAAAGATTCAGCCCCTTCATCCCCAAATATAGATTCTGCCCCTTCGATCCCCAAAATATGGATTCTAGCCCCTTCCATCCACCACAAAAAATTTCTGACCCTTCCCCCCTAAAAATATAGTTCAAAACCCTTCCTCCACCACAATAAGATTCTAGCCCTTCGATCTACCTCAATTAGTTCTAGACCCTTCCATCCACCTACAAATAGATTCTAGCCCCTTCGATCTATCTACAAAAAAGATTCTAGCCCCTTCCATCCCCCACAATACAGATTCTAGACCTTCCTCCACCTTCAAATAGATTCTAGACCCTTCCTCCACCTACAAATAGTTCAAAAACCCTTCCACCACCTACAATAAAATTTTCTAGACCCTTCGATTACCTCAATATAGATTCAAACCCTTCCATCCCCCTACAATATAGATTCAAAACCCTTCCACCCCCTAAAAAAAGATTCAAAACCCTTGATCCCCTAAATACAGATTCTAGACCCTTCCATCCACCTACAATATAGTTTTAGACCCTCCATCCCCTACAATAAAGATTCTAAACCCTTCCATCCCCCTACAATTAGATTCAGCCCCCTTCATCTCCCTACAATATAGATTCAAAAACCCTTCCATCCACCTCATAAAATTTTCTAACCCTTCGACTACCTACAAATAGATTCTAGACCCTTCCTCCACCTACAATTAGATTTAAACCCTTCCACCCCTACAAAAAGATTCTAGCCCTTCGACCACCTACAATATGGATTCAAACCCCCTTCCACCACCTAAATTGTATTCAGAACCTTTCCATCCACCCACAATAAGTTTCGCCCCCTTCCATCCCCCTACAATACAGTTTCTATCCCCTTCCTCCACCTAAAACATCAGGATTCTAGCCCCTTCCATCCCACCCCCAAAAAAAAATTCTAGACCCCCTCTCCCTGCAATTAGATTCAAGCCCCTTTCCATCCACCTACAATAGGGATTCTTGACCCTTCCATCCACCTACAATAAAAATTCTAGACTCTTCCATCCACCTACAATACAGATTCTAGACCCTTCCATACTGTGTTGACGATTGTTGGCCATGCACGGCGATGGTCATAGCCGACCATCATCGACAAGTATTCGATGTCAGGAATTTAGACGATGACCTTTAAAAGTCATGGGAGGCAACCACCCTTCATTCTTACACCCAAACGGGGGCTGGAGAAGCTAAAATTAACACCCAAAAAACATCAAAGGGATACTGCTACATCTAGGCAACACATTTAGGTTTTAAAGCCACAGAAAAAAGTCACAGACCATTCACATCCCTGTCTTGTACCACAGCATGACCTTAAACCTACATCACCCACAAATTAAAAAGTCCCAGAAGGCAGTAGATTTAAACCCATCTTTTTTATTTAAAAAGGGACTTTGAATACCCTGTCCTGGAACGCACAGAGCCCCAAACCCATGACCCCCAGATTAAAAAGTCCCGGGAAAAAAAGGAGTTTTAAAAACCCCATTTTGTTTCACGGGACATATACTGTCCCCGCCTGGGGAGCGCTTTCCCTCCGTTGATCGGACCAATTGGCTCCCTTTTGGAATACTGGGGTTAACGCCCTGTTCCACCCCGGCCCTTTATCTTGGATTCTTTTTCTCTTTTATCAACGGCGGAGGAAATTTTCTCTGACTTTTTTCTCTGTCCGTGCTCCTACTCCATGTCCCTGAATAATCTTAAACTGGTCAAGTTTTCCTGTACCCCCCCCTTGTACAATTTAAGGAATTTTTTTTACCCGCTATTTTGACATGCAAGTTTTTTAGTAGTTTAAAACTAAAAACACATTTTTAAAATGGGGGAAACCCACCAGTCTTTTTTCTCTTTTTTAATTGTATTAAATGGGTTTTCTCAATACAGGGATTGATAGCTATGTTAAAGATCTTGCAAAAAAAAATCATTTTGCAAAAAGTGTCCATTAACAGTGTCCTACCCCATTCCGTTTCTGGGCAGCACCCCTCACCCTTTACCACTCTTAAATTGTGAAGAAAAAATTTCGTTAGACACAACTTTTTTAGAATGGGACCTGTAGTATAGCTGCATGTCACAGCAAAATGCCCCAAAAATTCAAAGCATGACCCTTGACCACTTTGGGACAATTGTGAAAACAATTTTCTGTTAAAACAACATTTTTTTATAATAGACCTGTAGTATTTGTGTTTCACATTTAAAAAAAGGGTGCCTCAAGAAAAAAGCTGTAGTGCGAAAAAAGGGGAAAAAACCTTTCTGAAAATGTATTCGGAAAATAAAAGGGTATTTTTGGCACCTTCAACCTGTGCTGACTACAAAATTGCTGGATTCAAATTTTAACCAAGAGGCTATATCAACAAAACTGAAAAAGGGCAAAATTGAAAAAGAACACCTATCGAAATGTATCTGATAATAAAATTTGGGGTTTTTCACCTAACAAAAGACCCGGTTTACTAGAAAAGATGGTATCCTATAATTCAGGGTGCCCCAAAAACCCGGAAAATTTCAATAGAAAAAGTTAAAAATAAAGCTATTGCAGTCAATTCACACTAAGTCTTGGTGAACTATATCGAGTATTCTTTATAGATTTTTGGTCTGTTTTTGCCCGCGGGGGCCCCCCCCTCCGCTCTCCCCCTTGGGATTTTACGCGGTGGGAAGCCCCTTTTAAAAATTTCCCCTAGCTAACTACATAAAATTTTCCAATCTTAATCTAACTAATTTGAAAGGGGATCACAGCAAACCCCAGTAAGCTTTCTCTGTGAAGAAATAGAATAATTTCGCTGAGCTGTTTGGACACAGGCAAAACCCGCAAGGCCCTATCCCTATGAGACCGGGAGAGCCCAATGAGGCTAAAACGGGAAAACCCGCGTTCTATGTAAAACGAGGTCATGTGTTTTTTTCCAGCCAATCGCAACCATACACATCCCAGTAAGGGCGTCGCACACAAAATCTCCCCTGCTCTTTTCTGTAAGTTAAATTTGATGGCCCCCCAAAATGACGGGAAAAGCGGCAAAAAATGGCGCGATTTTAATTGGGATGATGCCGTTTTTTTAACCAAAATTACGCGTGATCAAAAAAATCCGATAAAACAAAAAAACTGTCCAAATTTCAACTTTTTTTCGATAAAAAATCGCTCAACACTTTTTCCAAAACATCAAACAATACAATTCCAGCCCCTTTTCCCATCCACCTAAAAATACGATTCAAGCCCCCTTTTTTCCATCCACTTACAATATGGTTTTCTATTTCCCTTCCATCCCCCCACAACTTTGGTTTCTAGCCCCTTACACCATCAACAATATAGATTCTAGCCCCACCCAAAATCCCCCTACAATACGGTTCCCTAGACCTTTTTCCATCCACCTACAACTTTGGATTCAAACCCCCCTTCCATCCATCTACAAAATGATTCTAGACCCATCCATCCACCTTTTTGCAATTAGATTTTTTTCCCCTTGAACCCCACTAGTTTTTTCGGGTTAGGTTTTAAAACTATTTTCGAAATAATATTGCTACATAATTTTATTTTTTTGTTAAGATTTAATTTCGGGGGGGAGTGGTTTTGGGCTCCGTAATAACACAATCAAAAAAAACATTTTGTTGAGAAACCCCCCCTAGTGGGGGAATTTAGTAAAAAAAAATATAATATATTTTTTGTGTAGAGAGGAATTTCCCCCAGTGGTGGTCTCAGTAATAACTAAATAATAAAATTTTTTTGTTTAGAGAAGCTCCCCCATTGGTTTGGGGCCCCAGTAATTAAATAAATAAAAATTTTCTTTTGAAAGAGCCCCCCCCTAGTGGTGGCTCAGAAAAAAATATTATATTTTCATGTTTTTGAAAAAACTCCCCTATTTTGGGGGGCTCTGTAATAGCTATATAATATATTCAAGTGTTGAGAGCTCCCCTAGTGGTGGGCTCGTAATAAATATAAAAATAAATTCAAATGTAAAGAGCTCCCCTTTGTGGTGGGTCTAAATAATAACTATAATAATATCCTATTTTGTAAAGAGCTCCCCCTAGTGGTGGTTCCAATAATAACCATATAATATTTTTCAAGTTAAAGGCTCCCCTATTGGTGGGCCCCAGTAATAGTAAAATAACATATTCATGTGTAGAGTGCTCCCCCCGTGGTTTGGGCTCAGTAAAAACTATAATACATTATGTGTCGAAAACCCCCCCCTAGTGGTGCCTCAGTAATAAATATTTTTCATTTTGTAGGAGGGTCCCCTAGGGTGGGGCTTTAGTAATAACTATATAATATTTTCATGAGTGGGGGAGCTCTCTTAGTGGTTTGGCCCCCCCGTAATTTTCTTTATAATTTTCATGGGGCATAGAGCTTCCCTAGTGGGGGGGGGGCCTCAGTAATTGCTATTAAAAATTTTCATGTGTAGAGGGCTCCCCCAGTGGTGGGCCCAGTAATAAATAAAAAAATATTTTTATGTTTCAGAGAGCTCCCCTAGGTCATCTCAGTAATGCTAAAAAAATTCATGTGCAGAAAAGCTCCCCTAGTGGTTGGGCCCCAGAATGCTATAAAATTTATTCATGTGTAGAGAGCTTTCCCTTGTTTTTGGGGCCTCAGTAATAAATAAAAAATATATTCATTAAAGTAGAGAGCTTTCCCCCCAGGGTGGTCCAGTAATAACTAAAATTTATTCATGTGTTTTAAAGAGCCCCCCTTTGTGGTTTGGGTTCCCGCAAATAACTATATAATATATTTTAAGTTTAAAGAGCTCCCCTAGGGTGGGCCCCAGTAAAAAGATATGACATTTTTCAAGTGTAGATGCCCCCAAGTGGTGGGTTTTTCAGTAATAAATATATTCATGTGTAGGGAACTCCCCCGAGGGGGTTTCCCGAATAACTATATAATATATTTCATTATGCAGAGAACTCCCCTGTGGGAAACTCAAGGGAATTTGTTTTATAATTTATCTTTCCAAAAAGCTCCCCTATTGGTTTTTTTTCAGTAATAGCTATTTTTAATTTTGTAACAGTCCCCCAGTGGGGGTCTCAGTAATAACTATTTTAAAAATATTCCTATGTAAAAAGCTCTTTTTAGTTGGGGGCCTCAGTAATAACTTTTTTTTTTAAAAATTTTTTTAAAAAATTTTTTTTTTGTTTTTTTTTTTAGAGAGCTTTCCCCCTAGCGGAGGGGTGGTTTTCAAAAGGGGGAAACCCTTTTGGCCCTTAAAAATTAGGTAAAATTGTTTGGTTAGGAAAAAAAAGCTCCCCTATTTTTTGGTTTTTTTTTGGGGTCCCCCAGGGGGCCCCAAAACTTTTTAATTTTTTAATAATTTTCAAAAAAGTTTTTTAGAGAGCTCCTCCCCATGTTGTGGCTTTAGAAAAAACTAAAAATAATTTAAATTTGGGGTTAGAAAAAAAAGCTCCCCGCCCAAAAAAATTTTGGGGGCCCCGGGGGTCAGTTTAAAAAAAAAATAAAATTTTTCATGTGTAAGGTTTCCCCCAGTGGTGGTCCCCAGTTTAATTAAAATAACATAAATCCCCAAATGTTTTTGCGTGCCTCCCCTTTGGGGGTTGGGCTAGTTTTATTAAAAAATTCCAAAAATTAATATATTTAGGGGTAAAAGATTTTTCTCCTAAAAAAAATTTTTTGGAGGAATCCCAAGGTTTTTAAAAGCTTTTTTAATAAATATTTCCTTCCCTTTTTTTGGTTAAAAGTGGGGCCCCCTTTGGGGGTGGTCCCCAAAATTATAAAAGGGGAAATTTTTTTAATAAATTTAAAATTATTTTGAGACCCCGGGCTCCAAAAAATTGGGGGGTTTTTTGGGTCTCGGAAAAAAAATTTAAAAACCCCAAAATACTATTCATGTTAGAGAGCTCCCCCGGGGGGGTTCTCAGTTAAAAAAATATATTCATGGGGGAAAGCTCCCTGTGGCCTTCGGTTTTTTTATTTAAAATTATTTTTTAAAAACATTTAAAAATTTTATGGTGTAGAAGGGGTCCCCTAGGGTGGCCTCCAAATAATAGCTATATAACCCCCTTCATGGTAGATGCTCCCCTTTGTGTTTGGCCAGTAATAATATATAATATATTTTTTGTTCAGAGGCCCCCCAAAATGTTCATCTCGTATTTGCTATATAAAAAATGTTAAGACAGCTCCCCTAGTGGTTTCTCAGTAATTTGCTTTTTAAAATTTTATGTGCACAAAAGCTCAACTAGTGGGGCCTTAGTAAAAAGCAAAAAATTTTTAAAAAGTAGAAGCTCCCCTAGTGGTTAACCCCAGCTTTTAGCTATATAATTCAGTGTTAAAAGCTCCCCTTTTTTTTGTTTCAGTAATAGGGTATATAATTTTATGTATAAGAGCTCCCCCAGTGGTGGTCTCAGTAATAAAACTATATAAAAAAATTTATTTTGTAAGAGCTCCTCTAATTTTGGGTTGGGCCCCATTAAAAACTATTTTAATTTAAAGTGTTTGAGGGGTCCCCTAGTGGTGGTCTCATAATAGCTTTAAAATTAAAAAGTAGAGAGCTCCCCCATTGGGGGCCCCAAAATATTTTTTAATATATTCATGGTAAAGACCTCCCCCAGTGGGGTTCAGTAAAACTATATTTAAAATATTTTATGTTAGCGAGCTTCCTAGTGGTGGCCCAGTAATAGCTTTTTGTAATATATTCAAATGGGAGAGAGCCCCCCTAGTGGTTCTCAGTAATACAAAAATTAAAACATGTGTGAGAGCTCCCCCATTGGTTGTTTCAGTAAAAGCTATATAATTCATGTTTAAAGCTCCCCCAAAGGTGATCTCATAATAATATATAATTAATGAGTAGGGGAGCTCCCCTATTTGGGGGGCCTCGGGAATAAAAATATAATATTTATGTGTAAAGAGCTCCCACTAAAGGGGGGGCCCCCATTAATAGCTTTTTTAATAATACATGTTTTAAGAGCTCCCCTAGTGGGGGTCTTTTGTAATAGTACATAAAATATTTTATTTTGCAGAGAGCTAACCTAGTGGGGGGTCTCAGTAATAACTAAATAATATTTTCAAAGTGTAGAGAGCTCCCCTTTGGTGGCCTCAGTAAAAAAACTATTTAAATTTTTCCATGTTAGAGAGCTCCCCCAGTGGTGGTCTCAAAATAACTAATAATTATTTTCATTTTGTAGAGAGCTCCCTAGTGGTGTTCTCTGTAAAAGCTATAAAATTTAAAATTTATATGTAGAGAGGGTCCCCCCTTTGGGGTGGGGCTCGGGAATTAAATATAATAAAAACCCTTGTAAAGAGCCCCCCCTTGGGGGGCCCTCAGTAATAGCTAATAACATATTCATGGTAAATGCTCCCCCAGTGGTGGCTCAGGAAAAAAAATTAATTTATGTTTTAGGGGGGCTCCCCCAAGTGGTTGGGTTTTAGGAATAAAATAATAATATATTCCTTTTTACAGAAAAGGGTCCCTATGGTAATCTCAGTAATACTATTTTAATTCATGTTTCAGGGGAGCTCCCCCTAATTTGGGTTTTCTCAGTAAAAGCTATATTTAAATTCCCTGGTAGGAAAAAGCTCCCCTATTGGTGGTCTCAGTACTAGCTATATAATATTATCATGTGTAGAGAGCTCCTCTAGTGGTGGCCTCAGAAAAACTAAAATTTTAAATTTTTGTTTTAAAAAAGCTCCCCTATTTGGGGTCCCCAGTAATTTGCAATATAGTTTAAAGTTTTGTTCCCCCCCTTTTGGGGCCTCAGTTTAAAACATAAAATTTGATGTTTAAAGAGTTTTCCCCCAGTGCGGTCTCCCGTTAAAGTAAAATTTTAAAATTTTTTATTTAGAGAGCTCCCCCAGGGTGGTCCAGAAAAAACTATAAAATAAACATGTGTAGAAAACCCCATATTGGGGGGTCTCAGTTATTTTTATATTCATGTGTAGACAGCCCCCAAATGGTGACTCACTACTAACTAAAATAATATATTCAATTTTTAAAGAGCTCCCCCGGGGGTGGGCCCCAGTAATTTAAATCAATTTAAATTTTTCATGTGGGAGAGGGTCCCATAGTTTCATCTCAGTTTAAAAGCTATATAATAATTGGGAAAAACAGCTCCCCTTGTGGTTTTTCTCAGAATAGTTTAAAAAATTCCCTGTGCACAGACTCAAAATAGTGGGGGGCCCCAAAAAGTATATAATATATTTATGTTTTAGAGAGCTCCCCATGGTTACCTCAACTATAATTTTATTAAACATGGGGTAGAAAAGCTCCCCCATTTTTTTGTTTTTAAATAAAACTATATAATTCATGTAAAGAGAGCTCCCTAGTGGTGTCTAAGTAAAATCTTTTTTTATATTCATGTGTTTAAAAGCTTTTTTTAGTGGGGTTTGGGCCCCAGTAATAACTTATAATTAATGTGTGGAAACCCCCTAGTGGGGTCTCATTTAAAAAGCTTTATAATTAAAAATGTTTGGGCTCCCCTAATTTGGGGGCCTCAAAAATTTTTATAATAAAATTTATTTTGGGAAAAAAACCCCCCCCAATTTGGGGGTCTCAGAAAAAACTATAAAAATTTTTTTCATGTGTAGCGAGCTCTCCCAGTGGGGGTCTCATAATAAAATATTTTAAAACATTCATAAAGTAAGAGCTCCCCCTTTTGGAAACTAACAGTAATAGGGTGTTAATAATGTGAAGACAGCACCCCCAAATGGTGGGCCCCAGTAATAGCAAAAAAATATATTCAAAATTAGAAATCTCCCCCAGTGGGGGGCCTATTAAAAACTTATAATTAAAATTTATGTTAAAGAGCTCTCCTTTTGGGGGGTTCAAATAATAGCTATATTTAAAACTTCATATGTAGAAAACTCCCCTAGTGGTGGCCTCAGTAATAGCTATTTAACATATTCATGTGCAGAAAGCTCCCCTAGTGGTGGTCTCAGTAATAGCTATATAATATATTCATGTATAGGGAAAACTCCCCTAAGGGGGGGCCTCAATTTAAAAGCTTATTTAAAATATTCATGTGTAGAGAACTCCCCTAGTGGGGGCCTCGAATAGCTTATAACATATTTTTGTGCAGAAAGCTCCCCTAGGGGTGGCCTCAGTAAAAAGCTAATAAATTTTATTTTGTATAGAAATCCCCCCCCCCCCCTAGTGGGGGCCTTTAGTAATAGCTATAAAATATATTCAAGTGTAGAAATTTCCCCCAGTGGTGGCCTCAGTAAAGCTATTTTTAACATAAACATGGCAGAAAGCTCCCCTAGGGGGGGTTTTCAGTAAAAGCATATAATATATTCATGTGTGAGGCCCCCTAGTGGTTGTTTCAGTAATAAATAATTTTTAAATTTTAGAGAGCTCCCAACCCCTTTTTTTGTGTGGGCCCCCCCATAATAACTATTTTAAAATAACATGTGTAGAGAGCCCCCCCTATGGGGATCTCATTTAAAAACTATAAAATATTCATGTGTTTGAGAAACTCCCCTAGTTATGGCCTCAGTAATAATATATTCATGTGTGAGAGCTCCCCTATGGGGCCCCCAGAATAACATATTAATAAAGTGTAGAGAGCTCCCCTAGTGGTGGTTTGTAAACTACATAATAATTATGGTAGACAGCTCCCCTAGTTGTGGTCTCAGTAATAACTATAATATATTCATGTGTAGAGAGCTCCCCTAGTGGTGGTCTCTGTAATAACTCATTAATATATTCATGCATAGAGTGCTCCCCTAGTGGTGGTCCCAGTAATAACTCAATTTTTTTTTATTTCATGGCAGAGAGCCCCCCCGGGTGGTTCGAATAATCTTTAATTTTCATGGGGAAAAGAGCTCCCCTAGTTGTGGTCCTTTTAAACTCAATAAAAATTTTTTATGCGTAGAGAGCTCCCAGTGGTTTGTCAGTAATCTAATATATTATTTTTTGAGAGCTCCCCTAGTGGTGGTCCCATAAAAACCTAAATAATATATTATTGCAGAGAGCTCCCCCAGGGTGGTTCGTAATAACAATAAATATTCATTGTGGGGGCTCCCCATAGTGGTTCAGCAATGTTATAATTCCATGTTTAGAGAGCTGCCCTAGTGGTGGATGAGAAAATTTACATGGTGGGTTTATGTGCTCTTTTTCGCACCCCAGGAGGTCTTTGAGGCTTTGTTTGCAGAGAGTGGAGGGCATCGCAGAGCATTAAGGATGAAAAGGGCCCCGGGCGTGCCCTCGCTTTTTTAGGGACTCTGCGCCATTTGGGTTTTTTTTGGGGCCCCATGAAGCCCCTTTGGATTGCTTCAGAGAGTTTCCAAAAAATTAAGCTTTTTTCCCTCTTCTTTTAAAACCTTTACACATCCCAATGTCCCCCCCTGAAGGATTTAAAGGAAACAAAGTGCGGAGGCCAAAAAAAATATAGGAACACAAGTGAAAGCAATCAAAGGAGAGGAGCGAGGATCAAAACCCAAATCGGCCCGCGCCCAGAACGACCAGCAAAAAAATTTGGGAATTAATGCTCGACTCACCGTGAAAAAAATTCCCATTTGTCATTGGCTTCAAAATTAAAAACCCAGGGGCCGGGGGTTCCCAGATTTGGGCGCTCCTCTCCTTTGTGACATTGGGGCAGGATTAGATATGTGACGCGCTTCAGGCGTT
>JAODAL010079987.1:0-12391 GCA_025379985.1 Phyllomedusa bahiana | reverse complement strand
CTAAAGGGGTACTACCCTGCTACAATGGGGCATTTCTGGTACAATGGAGGAAACACCTGGCTAACAATGGAGGCACTACCTGGTAAAAATTGGGGGTACTACCGGGGTAAGATGGGGGCATACCGGGCTAAAAATGGGCATAGGGGCTAAGATGGGGGCCACTGGTACGGGGGGCACTCCCGGCAAACAATGGGGGCACTACCTGGCAAACAGGGGGGGGCACTATGGAAAGCAATGGGGGCTCCCCTCAAACAAGGGGGGCATAACTGGCAAACAAGGGGGGCACTACCTGGCAAACAAGGGGGGGATCTACTGGCTAAACAAAGGGGGGCATTACCGGGTAAAAAAGGGGGGCATTTTACCTGGCTAAAAATTTTGGGCCTCCCTGGCTACAGAGAGGGCATCTACTGCCTGAAAGGGGGGCACTCCCTGGTTTAGGGGGGGGCTACTACGGGTTTAAAAGGGGTTTCCCCGGGCTTTTTCCAAAGCCGTTATGAGTTAGGGGGGTGGGTGTGGCTTTTTAAGGGGGGTGGCTACGTCAAGAGGGGCGTGGCCATCAAATTTTTCCCCCGGGGGCGGCGTATGGCCCCCCACTAATGTCTCCTGTTTTTTTATTTTCAAAATTTGGGAACAGGGGATATAAGAGTCCTGCAGGTGTGGACATAAAGGGGATTGTACTTTTTCACAGTTTTTCTGCCTCCGCTCTGTTTCCCCTCTGTCCTCCAAGGAAATCCCCTATACAGTGAGATTTTTCCCTGCAGGCAGGGTGACCCCTCCCCTTTAAAGAGCAGGGTCTTTATTTTTTGTTTTGGGTCACATGTGCTGTTCCCCTTTTGGGGGACCGTGGGGGATAGTAAAAATATGGGAAAAAAATTTCCCAAACAATGCCACAACGTGTCCATGGGGGGAAAAACAGCAAAAAGGGTCATTTGGGGACTGTGTGTTTCTTTTTGTAAATGTTTTCTGTGTGGCAGAAAGTGCGGTCATAGGCTATTTTGTCCGGGTCAGAAGCTTTTCTTCTTTGCCTTGGAAGCCTTTTTTGGGAACGAGTTGTATTTTTGATGGACCCTGAAGACGTAGTACTAAAATACAAAATTCTTTGTAGTTGGAGTTGGGAAAAAACACAATGTGAAAATTTTTTTAGGGTTTTTAATGTTCTGGGTTATTTTTGGATTAAAGACTTTTTTACTATATTCTCAATAGAAAAATTTTTTGTTTAAAATTATTCTATTTTACCCTATGTAAAAACAGAAACCCAGGGGGTTTCTGTTATGCAGACACCCTGGCACCCAAAGGGTTTCCTATTATTACGTGGGTTCCTCAGGTTTGCTGTGGGGTGTCTGTAGTGAGAAGGGAAGAAAAGTTGCGTGGATTTTTTCTTCTCAAAAACAACATTTTGGGCAGAGTTGATGGATCCACAAAAAAAACCCTGCAAGTTGAACAAGGCCTACGGGGGGGTTTAAAAACTTGAGTTTATCATTCCAAAAAGGGAGGATTTAAAATAAATATTTCCCTTTGTGAACCCCACAAATTTAAAGTGAACAGCAGGTCCTTGGCAGCCAATTCGGCCATGGAGTGCCCTGTAATCATAGTTCCAAACTTTTGAAAATAAAAAAAAGAGGAGACTATGGGGGGGCCGCCACGCCAACTTGAGGGTATCCCACCCCCTTAAAAAAGCCACCCTCTCCACAACGGCTTTGAAAACCCGGTGATCCCCTTATACCCGGGGGTTAGCCCCCCAAAACCGGGGTGTGCCCCTTACAGGGGGTAGTGCCCCTTGTCCCAAATAATCCCCTCTTGTACAGGTAGAGCCAAATTTTGTAGCCGGTAGATCCCCCCCTTTTTTAGATAGAGCCCCCCATTGTTTCCCAGGTGTCCCCCCAAGTTTGCCGGGTAGTCCCCCTTTGTTCCCGGGGTAGATCCCCCCATTGTTTGCCAGGTAGTCCCCCCCATTGTTTGCCGGGTAGATCCCCCATTTTTGTAGGTAGTGCCCCCCTTTTTGGCCAGGTAATCCCCCCATTGCTTTCCGGGTAGTGCCCCCCTTTTCAGGTAGATCCCCCCTTTTTCCCGGGGTAGTGCCCCCTCTTTTAGAAAGGTAGTCCCCCCATCGTTAGCCAGGAATGCCCCCATTTTTTACCAGTGTGCCCCCATGTTAGCCAGGTAGACCCCCCATTTTTAAGGTGTGCCCCCTTGTAGCCAGGTGTCCCCCTTTTAGTAGCCAGGTAGTGCCCCCTTTAGTAGCCGGGTAGTGCCCCCATTGTGCCAGTAGGCCCCCTTTGTACCAGGTAGTGCCCCCCATTGTTACCAGGTGTGCCCTCTCTGTTCCCCAGGTATGCCCCCCATTGTTAGCCGGGGTGTGCCCCCTCTTTTTGAGGTATTGCCCTTTGCGCCGGTAACCCCCCATTTGCCAGACACCCCCCCAAAAACTAATAAAAATAAATTTAATAAAACCACTTACCGCCCCAGGTCCTGCAAGCGGCCCGCTCCTGGACTTTCTCCTCGGGCAAATTTTGTCCAGGGGGAATTTAGTGAACTCGGTCATTCCTCTGTGACGCTGACATGTGTGTAGGCGCAAGCGGCGCCGTAATACGGGGGGGAGGAGCCAGGGGAGGAGGCACAGCGCCCCTTCACCGCCTTTTTGGAACGACCGGGGGGCGCCAGAGTACGCACCAGCACTATCCGGCCCGGGGGCCATTTAAGGGGACCCCGCGCTGCTGGCATGGGGAGAAATGCCAACCCCCCAGGGAGGGCGGGGGGGGCCCCCAAATAGCGAGCCCCCCCCAAAAAGGGGGAGAGTTGTGTTATGCCTGAAATTTGGTCTGCACATTGTTCACATTCACGTGAGCTAATTGGATGTGAATTTTCCCCCTTCTTTTTTAAGATAATATAGTTTTTTTTTGATTCTGTTTTTAAAAGTTATTAAAATGGGGCATACAACTAGGACGGGGGAAATTAAGTTTCTCTGAAAAAACCCTGCCCAGCTCAAAATGGGGGTGTGAAAAAATGGCGTTAAACCCCAGCCCACAGAGAAAAAAACATAACACGGGGCCCGGGCCCCCAGTTTTGGGGACCCTAGCAACGCCCTCCCGGGGGGGGATTTCCTTTTTTGCGTCTCCCCACGGCCGCGGGGGGGGGGGGGGGGATTTTCCGCGATAGGGGGCGAAGAGCCCTCCCTTAAAAGCAACTTCCGTCGGTTTCACGGAAGAGGGTGCTTCTAAAATTTTTTTGGCGGGGGCCGGGCAAATGTCCCGACGGCAAAACCCTGCAGGGGGGGCTGCTGCACGGGTTTTTTCCATAGGCAAAAATTGGCCCCCATTTTGGACGGTTTTTCAGGCGGTCTGAAAAACCGCAAACGCTGAAAAACCGTCCCAAAACCCTGGTGGGGAAAATGGTGGTGAGTTACACGGCTTAAAATGGCCATATTTTATTCCGTAATTACCGCCGGAGTACCAAATTACGGCTGGGAAAAAGCCATCTTACGGTAATCCACGGGTTTTTCATAGAGAAAATATGGATTCGTCTCCTCTCCTGCTCGGCGAAAACCCGGGGGGGAGATAAATGACATGAATTTACCAGCGGGTTAGCGCCGCTGGTAAAGAAATCTATGGGCCGGCGAGGTCCGGCCCCCCCCCTCACGCCCCTCCCCCCCCCCCCGTCCCCCAACGGGTAATTGCGGGGGTAATTCGCCGCAAATAAGGGGTGTAACATAGCCTAAGGGTGTGTTCCACGGTGTTAAATTTCGGCGCGCATTTCACCAGTATTTGCGCTTTTTACAGGCGAGATGCGCGCCCCAAAACGTAAAACCATATTTTTTATAGAGAACTAGGGTTACGCCTCCCCCCCCGTTGTCAATACTCGTATTATTGCCGGGGGAGGTAAGTGACTGTTACTGAGTAATGGGCCGGCGGGGGTCAGCGCGACTCCCAAAACACTGGGAAATTTCGGGCTAAAGTCGCTCCGCAATTAGCCGTGAAAATACCTAAAGGGGGTTTATGGAATGGAGTCTTGACTTGGTCGTAGAAGTTTACATGAAATTAAAAAGGGTCAGACATAAAATGACTTTTAAATTACTTTTCTCTATAAAGTAGTCAAAGTAAAACTAAAAAACTTTGACCCTGTGATTCAGAAATATAAAATACATTATGGGAGACATGAATGAAAACTGGCACTGCCTCGACAGTTGCACATCTCGTTAGGTTAGTGTAGCCTTCACAAAATTTGTATGAAAAGTGTTTCACAGCATTTAAAAATGGTCCTGTTGGAGGACATGTAACCAAAAGTGGTGTAAAAAATGTCTGCGCAAAAATTTGTTTCAGCCTCGCCAGTTTGAAATTAGCATGGATTAGTAAAACATTTATGCGTGTCTAATCTTATGAATCTGGCGTGACATGCCCCCTAATAATTAACATGGGCATAATTGTCAAAGGTGGCAGACTTGTGCCTGTTTTTTTTTTTGGTGCATGACCTTTCATTTATATGTCAGACAGGAGTAACAATAGTTTTTTGGGCGGCTATGACATAAAAAAACTGGTGCATTTCGGTTCATACATGCCCCCTGTACGTACAATACAATAGAGTATCAACGGGATTCCTTTCTTTTGGGTCTTTGAAGACATCTTGTTTTTTTTTCAGTGGCTGGTTACACCTTTGTAACCACATGCGGATTGGTGGCTGCTAATGGCCAGAAAAGTTTGCAATTGATGAAGCAATTTCACGGGTAAACTCATGTGTCATTGGCAAAGGTTTATCCAGCTGGGGGTTTTGCGGTGAACTAAGCCTCATTGTGACTCATTGTGAACACATTTGTCCTGAACCTTTCACCTTCATTCTTTTTAATAAGACCCTAGCATGGCTAAGGACCATAGAAGAAGTGACCACCCCACCACCACCAATTCTAGCGATCAGAAATTTGTGACAGATCCTGAAGACAGGAAGTGTCATTTGTGAAAAACTTCTTTAAATAGTAGCTATGGCCATTTGGAATATGTCTGTTTTAGTAAATACCTGTATTCCAGATGAAATAACAATTTTGAAGTAGCTTTCATCGGATCTCTGTGCTGTTTGGATCTCATGTTATTCGTCCTGGTAATGTATTGCCAATCTGTCAACTGGGTGTTACCAAGCAGGGGTATGTCCCTACACAGTCTGACATTGTCCAATCAGTGCTGACAAAGCGTGTGCAGGGGGAAAAGCTTTTTAGAACTAGTTTTGGAACACCCCTCTGACTGATTCAGGAAAACATTTCTAGAAGATTAAAAGAGGAAAAGCACAAAACAAGATTAAAGGAAAAAGACCCCGGTTGTTATTTCCCCAGGGAAACAACTAAATTAATAAAAATTAATTCCTGATTGTAGGAAAACTTTTCAGCAGCCGCTTCATTCTCAGCACAGGCAATAGTACACTGAAAACTAACACCAAAGTGGATAGATTCACAAGGGGAGATATCACTGCATGTTTACGGCTCGAGTCATGAAATGCGTAAAGCCTCTCTAAATGCTCTTAGAGGTGGCTTAGGCAAGATGGCTGCCCCCATTATAATATACAGAAAACAGAATAAAAAATCTATAATCAAAAAATAACAATGGCTAAGAAGAAAAGACTATGAGTGACGTGTAAGAATGGGGCTGCACCAGTTATCTGTGTTAAAGGATAAAGACCCGTTTATAGTGTTGAACAAAAATTTTGGCGAAATCGCCGCCTGCATGACACTTTTCAAGGTGCCAAAGAGTTGGGGCAATCTGGGGGCGTTGCACCACATTCGTGGGATTAGATACATTTATGATTCTTTGACGCCAAACCTAGGCACAGAACATTTACAACAGACAGACCAGGGTAAAGGCGGTGTGTCTGAGCCTGAGTTGTGGTATTGTCACCAGACTGCGCCTGTATGTATAACCTGCCGAAGAACAGGTTCATACATTCTGCCGCATTCTACACTGCCTTAAAGCAATTAAGAACTGGCCTTTCAGCTCCAACGTTCATACATGTCTCCCTACATGTCAGTATTGTGTTTTAATCAGGGGCGTAACTTTGGTTCAAAAAGTGGGGGGGACCAATTTTACCTCTCATCCCCTATCTTCTTATCTCTCCCTCCCTTTTTCACTCGCCTTCCCTTTCACTTCCTCTCCCTTCCCTGCAGTGAAGCGGCCCCCTCTAACCCAGCTAGGTGGTCTGAGGGAGTGCTGTGAGCTCCCCCAGCAGGTCCGGGCGGAGTCCTTATGGCAAACACTTTTGGTGCAATCCATAAGGTTAGGAGTGGCTCGCTAATTACTGAAGTTTAGAGCCGGACTGGGACTAAGAAGCAGCTCTGGCAATGAAACCGAACCAGCGCACCTACAATATTTCTCCTCCAGATGGAAATAACAAATGTTGTGCAATGCAGCAAATTTTGCTTAAAGGGGTTTTATCGTTACAAAGATCATGTCTCAGATTATGGGGACAGTAAAAATAAGCACTTTTGTAATTGGGTTGCATTACCTTAGTCACTTGGTTTAGCAGATATCAGCTTCTCTGTAAATCTGTATTCTGTTTCTGCTGTTGCTCTGTTGCTGGTCGGAACGCCCCCTGGTCAATTCCCTAGACACGCTCCCTGCACTGTGATTGGCTGGCTGACTTTTCATTCAGCTTGTTGGGATACGCCCCTAGACAGGAAACGCCCAGACCACGCCCCCTACGCTGTGATTGGCTGCCTGCACACTCTGTGTTTACTCTCCTCTGAGCTGTTAAAATTGATAGTGAAACCAAGGTCTGCTGGCTCTATGTACGTCTCCCAGCTCTATGGTGATGATCTGGGCAATGACTGGCTGTTTAAAGGGCTTCTGCCAAGAGGTTGTTTCACCTCCTCACAGGTCCAGTCCTTAAGCTGCTACTTTGACAGAGGGCGTTCTGTTCCTCAGGGCTAATGCAAGCCCCGCCTCCTTATGACATAATCATTTGTAGTGTATAACATAAGGATTCAACACTGTGTCTGTATAAGCTGCTTGTATAGTGCAGTGCTTAGCTGATCCACTCTGCAAGATAAAGGTTAGGAGTTCAAGTCCCATCAGTATTTTTTTTTTCTTTTATAAATCGTACACATGTAAAGATATGAAAATATATGTGTAGACATCTATAATTTTATTCATATACATACACAAAGCTCCCCTATATAGTGTCCTATTGTCACAGTAGTCTCACCAAGCACTTCCAACATATGTGATACAATGCATATATTCTGGGGGATGAGACATGATATAGGGGAGCTATGTATGTCTATATATATCATTATAGAGATTGACATATATATTTTAGGTCTCTCTACATATGTGTAGAATTTAGGGGGGAAAAAATATACTCTGTGAGGGGACTAGAACTCAAAAACCCCTTCGTTGTAAAAGCAATACTCTATCACTGCTCACTGCGCTACTGCTGCACCAACAGCCCAAGTTAGTTACAAGCTGAGCAGGGCCTTCTCTCAAAGCTGATTTGCTTCTCTCCCCATTGTTTTCACTCACATGTCATTGACAGGAAGCAGAGATCTTTACTTGAAGCTGACATTTGTCCTTGTAGTTGAGTAAAGGTCTCTGCCTGTTGTCAGTACAATTTGGGTGAACACCACTAGAAGTTAAAGCTGCTGGTTTTCAGCGTAATTTGTGTGTAAACTAAGACATATGACAGGTGCTTGCTGGTGTTTGGAGCCACAAGGCTGCAGAAATAAGAAGCATGCAGGAGGCTACAGAGCTGTTATATCCAGACAACCTTCTGCATCCCCTGCTTCATACAAAATGATGATGTCACAGTTCTTCAGTGAGTGGAGACACGCCTCCTGGGAGGAGAGACACGCCTGCTGAGAAGAGAGACACGCCCCTGGATTTCAAACTCAATCTGAGAAAATTAGCTGAACAGCCCAAACAGCTCAAACGATAACACCCCTTTAATCCCCTTCCCATCCCCCATCACTACTCCATTAAATTTGTAATACACACAACAGAATGAGGAAAATAAAATAACCCAATCTCACTGTACACCTAGGAATCACTTATGTCACATACTGTACCCCAAAATGTATTATTGCATTCCATACACCAGAAATGAATTATATTACACATGTTAGACACAGAAATTACATTACACACTGCACTTTACACATGATACATTATACTCCAAATGTATGATATTACACACTGATCCCTAGAAATGAATTACATAACTCACCGTACCCCAGAGATTACATTACACACTGTACCCCAGAGATTATATTACACACTGTACCCCAGAGATATTACACACTGTGCCCACAGATATTACATTACACGTTGTACAACAGAGATTATATTACACCATACCCCAGAGATTACATTACACACTGTACCCCAGAGATTACATTACACACTGTACCCCAGAGATTATATTACACACTGTGCCCACAGAGATTACATTACACGTTGTACAACAGAGATTATATTACACCATACCCCAGAGATTATTACATTACACACTGTACCCCAGACACTACATTAGATAAGGTACCCCAGAAGTTATGGCACACTACACACTTAGGGTAAGTTCATGTCACGGCTTTTCGGCATTGACAGTGTCGTTTGCTTGTTGGAAATTCGATGTTTGCAAACGCAGAATTCTGACGAGCAAACGACCCAGACTGCCCAGGAGAGATTTCTGCTTCCTATTCATTAGTGCTGTTAGTGCGCAAAACGCCTTGAAGAATTCTTTGTAGGTGCTTACAATACACACCGAAAATACTTGAGTAAAATCAGTGTCATCTAAATGACGACACTGATTTTACATTGTGTATAATGTAAATCAGTTTCCTGCCAGATTTGGCGCCGGTTCTGAGGCAGATCCAGGACTGAATCCATCCCAGAATCAGCATTTATATCTTGTGCATGAATGTACCCTTAAGGTATGTTCACACGGTGTGGGGCGTGCTGTGTGCTCTGCTGTATGCTGGGTGTTTTAGAAGTACGCGCTGGCCAGTACACACTTTTAAAATGCTGCGAGGCCGGCCCCATTCACTTTCATTTTCCCCAGCATGTAAGTGCAGGGAAGAAGTGACATGGCTAGACACATGACTGTAGATACAGTGTGTACAAATCTCACATATACAGTGCATACCCTACTCGCATGCACACACAACGCCTGGCACCCTTGTTCCCTACTTACCTGTCTCCTGTAATCCAGTGCAGTTTGAAAATAGCTTCTTTTCTTCTCTGATGAGGGCTGAGCATAGGGGAAGTGGAATACAATGGGAAGGAAAGATACAGTCCCAGATACAGAGTGTGCTGGACTGTGAGCTGCTCTCACTCTGCACTGACACTTTAGGCTGCTACATACTCTGTCACCCCAAGATGCACATAAATATAGGAGGCAAAGGGTTAACTTCTTCCTCCTCTGTCCTCTGCTTTCCCCACTTACAGTTTTCTCATGCTTTCATATGGATTATTTTTTATTGAAGTGACTAAAAAGTGGGGGGGGACCGTCCCCCACCCAGAAAAAAGTGGGGGGGGACCAGTCCCCTCCGTACCCTCCTAAAGTTACACCTATGGTTTTAATTATTAAAAAATAGAATGTTGATAGATTCCCTTTAAGTATGATGAGAATGTGGTTTAGTGATCAGAGAGAGAGAGAGAGATTGAGATTTCAGTGACAGGAAGCAGTGGTAGGTGCTATGTATGCGTGTGGGGTTTGCTCTGTTCACTGACAGCAATCAGTGGTCCTGCAGCAGAGAGAGAGATCTTGTGTAGTCCCATATAAACACAAACAGATAAAGCGTATAGTTTTGTTCTGCAGATCTGTAGAGGTCAGAGGTGTAACAATCTGCAGGGTATATCACTGTGTGTGAGAGAGACAGAAAAATTAAATCCCCCATCTTTCCCAGAGTCCTGAGTGTCAAATGCCCATTCTAGTTACAAAGTATGTAGAGAGAGTGAGAAATGTCAATATACACTATTGAGTTACACTTTCACTTGAGTTTCACTTTCAATGATTCCTTAGTCTCCGACAGCTGAGAACCTTTGCCTTCCTCCAGCTCACACAGAATGAATCCTCACATGCATACTCCTGCTGGAAGGAGAAACACGCCCCTCCATTTCATAAGCTCTGCTTAGCAACCAGTATAAACCGCTGCTAAATGATGAAACCAGAATACCCCTTTAAAAAAAGATAAAATAATTGCATTAAAGGGGATGTATCGCTTCTTTAGTTCGGCTGATTCATACTGCTCTCAGCTTCTCAACTCTAGAAATGCAGTCACGTTTCTTCCCCTCCCAGCTGGGTGACATCATCCCCCCTTCCCTGTTCATGCTGGCTCCCGAGACTCCCCCCCTCCCCATCTCTGAGTCCACATGTCCCTGTGTCTCTCCCTATCAGTCTTATTTTGTAAAAGCTGTATACATACCATAGGCTACATTCAATCTAGACTGAGCACTGATCTCTTCTCCTCTCACAGCTGGAGATTTGTTATAGTTGAATCCAGCTTTCTATGAATGGCACAGATCTCCCTTCTATGCAGGAGAGGCAGGGATCGACACACAATTGTGCTGTTTCCTGATTATAGCAGCCCTGCAGTGTTATTCTGTTTCTTCTGGCTGTGCAGAGTGAAAATGTGCCGATCCCTTACTTTGAGTGAAAGGCAGTAATGCAAGCTCCGTGAATACGGCCGACAGTGGGCCTGACAGAATGTAAATGAGCTCTCAGCTAGTGAAATGCAAGGAGGGATCGACCAGCACATGGATATCGTGTAAACAGATACATAAGATTAGGAAAACTGTGAATACAAGACAGCTTTGCTAATGACATCCAATTGCAAAGTTACTTGTTTTCCCTGTCCCCTTATTCTGAAGACCATTTAATGAAATGATACAACCACTTTAAAAAGCAAACAAAAAACTAAAACTGATGGAATTTTATTGCACATCGTATGACACATATCTATAATGTATTCTGCCCATATCACTAACGATTTACTTTAAATAGAATACTCTCATCCTGTGGTTGGGTTGTTTTGTGTTAAAGAGATATACAGTATTCTTAGAATTCTCAGCTTTTCTCAGAGGAGGGTTAACGGGACTTTTTTTTACCTACTTTATTGGGTTACTAAGTTTTCATATGTGTAGTCACTGGTTGAATATGTTGTGTCTTGCTCTGCTTTCCACTCACTTTTTGATCCCACCCTTAGTTCATGTTCAGACGGCTTATTTGGACTTGGTTTTGGACGAGGTTTTCGGAGTGTTTCTTCGCCCAAAACCTCGTCCAAAATGCTTCCAAAATGTCCCCAGTTCATTGAATTGATTCCTATGTAAAACCTCTGTCACGGACGCGTTAGTGGATCCACTGGACCACCGCAAGCGGTGGTGTAAGCCACACCAGGGAGCGGAGATTAAGTAGGTCCCGGTTTTCACCAGAGCCCGCCGCAGCACGTCCATCCCGCTTTGCCGCAGGAGTCTACCAGGTCGCTACCCCTGACGTGACTTGCTTGCGGTGGCAGCCGAGGTTTAGCGTGGTACAAAATCATAAGGCAGGCTCGTAGTCAGGGACAGGCAATAAGGTCAGGACAGGCAGCAAAGGTTCGTGGTCATAGGACGTAGGCGAGAAGGTTCAGTACACGGAATATAGACAAAACTAGAATAAACACTTTCTCAGTAAGCAACAGGGCACTAAAGATCTGGCGGGGAGCGGGTAATATAGAGGCAGCGTCCGGTAATTAGCCAATTACCGGCGCGCTGGCCCATCAAACTTCGCAGAGCCAGCGCGCGCGCGCCCTAGAGGTCTGGGACACGCGCACCGGGCAGCAGGACGATGCAGACAGACAGGAGCGCGGCCGGGGGAGTATCAGCGCACTGGGGAGCTAGTGCGCCCGTTGGGCAACCGGGCAGCGGCGGCACTCGCTCCAGATGCCGGTTCACAGGCAGGGCTGTAAAGGCGTCCGCAGCCCGACTTGCGGGCTTCGTCGCTATTCGAAACAGTACCCCCCCATAGCCCTCCCCTTTTTTCTGGACTGGAGGAACTTCTGCACCAACTCATGGTCCAGGATGCAAGGCCGCAGGGAGCCATCTTTCTTCTCCACACAGAAGAATCCTGCCTCAGCCGGAGAGGAGGACTTGCGTATGAACCCGTTCTGGAGGTTTTCCTGAATGCAGGTTGACATGGCCTGGGTTTCCGGCACCGACAGAGGGTAGACCCTGCCCCTGGGAGGACTGGTTCCCGGCAGTAGGTCAATCGGGCAGTCGTAGGGGCAATGAGGTGGAAGGGTCTCGGATTGCTTCTCAGAGAAGACCTCCGCAAAATCCCGATATTCCGTAGGCAAACCTGGAAGAGACCTGGAGAGGTTGGGAAATGCGGGCCACGGGGGGGTGCCATCAGACAAAGATTTCGGGGCAGTCAGGGCCCCCCCCAA
>JAODAL010079986.1:0-12391 GCA_025379985.1 Phyllomedusa bahiana | reverse complement strand
TGAAGCGATTCTAAGAGCGGGGCATCATCTGCGGTCATATAAAACACAACATTGTAAAGAACAAAAAGCCCCCCTCTGATATTTAACGGGGCCACAACATTCTACAGCACCTCAGGTTCTGTGCAGCTGGAAATAGCTGTTTTTTAACATGTTTTCCCTCCCAAAGTTTTTCAACGAAGTTATTTTTGTGAGAAATTTGGCAAGTGAACGAACAAATTTCGGGAAATTCCCCATTCTAACTTTGACTACAAAACCGAGCGACCCTCATTTGGAAACGAGCCACAGGGAAATTTTCCAAATATGAAAATGACCCCAACAAACCCCCAAAGAGCAATGCTTTGCAAAAAAATTTTGGTAAAGGGCTGAACGGGCCAAATATATCCCAAAAAAAACCTCTGGCATCTGTGGGGATCCTCAAAGGGAAAAGGTGGAGGAAGGCAAGGTTTCTAACATTCACCACTCTGTGATTCTTTAAGGGGGGAGTGGAAGAGGTTTCAGTGGCAGCCTTTTAAGTTTAGTGAACCCATCCCAAAAAGTATTGACATTTTGGGCACAATTTGTCCATTTTCATTTTAGCAGGTACTCACTTTTGTTTCAGGGGTTTTAGCATTGATGGCTGTGTTTGAGTTTTTTTTGAGGGCCCCCAAAAAAATTACACGGTTATGCAAGCTGTTCATTGACTTATTTATATTATATGAAAGTGTCATATCTTCACTGTTGTCCCATGAAAATGCGAAATGGTACCCACCAAAATCTGCATTCCAAAATCCAAATTTCACTCCTTACTTTGTATGCCTTGCCACCTACCCAAACAGCGGTTCACAGCCACATATAGAATATTGCTAAACTTGTAAGAAATTGTGTAACAAATTTTTGGTATTTTTTCCCAAAATTTTCCTTTACAAATAAAATTTTTTTTCAGCAAAACTGCTTTTAAAAAAAAAATTTTTTTACATTTTCATAACCAAATGCTAAAAAAAAAAATAGTGAAATACCTGTGGGGTCAATGTACTCACTTCACCCCTAATATATTTCCTAAAGGGATTATTTTTCCCAAATTGGTTTTTTTAGGGTTTTTATTAGGTTTTGCATTAGGACCAAAAAAAAATTCCTAATGAAAATGAGACCATAAAATCCAGTAGTTGCTCTTTCTATTTGACCCTTTTTAAAAAATGCATAGGGAACATGTGGTATATAGAAAATTACGGAATCGGGGAATCAAAATTGCATTGCATTTTCTTGGTAATATACAGTGTTCTTTTAATAATGAAAAAACTTTTAAAAAAACCTGCAAAAAAAATTGAAATTTTGACATTTCACCTCCATTTCTCCATTTTGCTTTACCTTCTGTATAACACCTAGAGGATTAAAAAAACTTTTTAAAACTTGGAATAAACATTTTGAAAAAATTTTGATTTTTGAGTTTTTTGATAGAGAATTTGACATACAGGCCGCTCAAAGCCATGTCAAAACGGATGGTCCTGAAAAAATTGTTTGCAAATTTCTTGAAAATGTAAAAAATTATACTTTTTTTAAAAGCTCCCTAATTTTGAAAAAAATAAATACATTTAAAAAATGTTTCCAAAAATTTAAAGCAAACTATGGTAGATGCCATTGAAAAACTTTTTGTGGGGGTAAACTATGTTTTTTACATGAAAAAAATTTTAAAAGTTTGAAAATGGCTAATTTTTCAAAATGTTCTAAATATTTTTCACAAATGAAAAAGGTGATTTTAAACAAAAGTTTTCTATTTAAGTTCAAGTGTCGAGAAAACAAGTCTCTGAATCACATGGATAGGTAAAAGTGTCAAAAAGTTATTCCCACATAAATTGACAAATATATTTCAGAAATGGGGTTCTGTCAAAGAGGTGAAAACTGGCTGTGGGAGCAAGGGGTTAATGTCAACATATTAACATTAGAAAAGTTAAAATGTGCAACTTGTGCTTTTTATTTAAGAATATTAGATTCCTTTAATAAAATTGTAGCACTCTACAAAATTTCAAAATTTTGTTAGGCTAAGGGCATTTTATTTTTTTGGGGAAAAATGGGCTTTTAAAAATAAAGTATTTTAGAAATTTTCGCTTTCTATAAAATGAATTTGAAATGAGCTTATATGACGAAAATTTGGATCTTTGGGGTTTTTTTTGGGGGTTAAATTTAAAATATTTTTTTTTTTGTTTTTTGTTTTTTTTTTACTTTTATTTTTTTGTTTTTTTTTTAAAAAATTTTCTTTTCTTTTTTTTTTTCCTTTTTCCTTTTTTTTTTTTATTTTTTGTTATTTTTTTTTAAAAATTAATTTTTTTTTTTAAAAACTTTTTATTAAATTTTTTGTTTAAAAATTTGAAAATTTTGGCTTTTTTTTATTTTTTTTTTTTGGGTCTTTCTTTTTTTTTTTTTACCTTTAAAAAGGTTAGGGAAAAAATTTTTTTAAATTTTTCCCCCTATAACTTCATGTTTTTAGGTTTGTTTTTAGGAGGTTATATTGCGTTATTTGTTTTAGAAAAAATTTCTTGAAAAACAAAAATTTTAAATCATTCATAATCTTTTAAAGTTTCAAATGCAAAGATCCAATTTAAAAATGCAAGCAATCAACCTAACTACATTAATTAGTGACCTTTACATTTTTGCATTGGTGTTTATTTAAGTGTATTTTCTACCAGTGGAAATTATAAGCATGTCTTGCATAGCATTCTCTATATTGTAGGATGGCGACGTGTTACTAGATTCTTAAAGAGAAAACCCGTCACAAGTTTTTGCCCCCTTTCTGAGGACAGCACAAGCTGGTAACCTGCTGTTTCCCGCTTGTCCCTTTTTCTGTAAGATGCTGGGGGTTTTCGTGTATTTAATGCTCAAAACGGTTTTCAGCCAAAGAGTCATTCGAAGAGTCCTTCAAAGAGTATTTTTTCAAACCCCCGGGCCAATCGGGGGTAGCCCCGCCCACCCAACTGATAAAAAAATTATTTGAAAAGGAGAAAAATGGGAATCTGTCAGGGGCGGGGGGGTAGCCTTTGTGGGCGTGGCCTAACACCTGCCATGAATAAGATTTTTAGGGGGAAAATGCTTAAAATACGCATTTACAGAATAGGGGGAATTTTCTGGGAACAGAGGTCTGACCTGCTTTTCTGCCCTCAGCAAGGGGGGGATAATTATGTGACAGGTTCCCTTTAAGTAGATAAGTTTTTTACCCCAAAGGGTTGTTCTTTATGCGGTTCACGACCAAACAGTTTTAGACAGCTTCCGTTTCATCCTGTCTGTGTGGGTGGTTTTATAGCAGGGGTAGCATATCCCCTCTAATTCAAGTCCCTTTAAAAGCACGACATATTACAGAGAGCAAAGAGCCAAAATTTAAAAAAACAAAATAAATCAATTTGAGATAACACCGCCTCAAAAATGCCAAAATCCAACCTGTAGTGATGTCACTCCTTGCTAGCAGAGCAGAGAGAGAAGTGGAGAGCAGGCCCGGGCCTAAGAAAACCCCTGTGTACTCGAGGGGATAACATCTTCTTTCACTCAACAAACCCAAAAAAAAAAGCAATATATATGGAAAAATTCTTAAATTAGCGGTCCTTACATATTGAAAGCTTATCTTGGTGGTGAGACAACCTCTTTAAGGACCTTTCGGTTTTTTTTTTCCAGAAAAATGAGGGCTTGTTTTTTGTAGAATTTTTTTTCAAATTGGGGTTTTGCAGCAAAAAAATTGTTTTAAAAATTGCCCCCAAAACATCTTCTTTTTTTGGCCCAAAATCAAAAGCTAAAAACATTTATTATGGTCTTAAAACATTTTTTGCACATTGCTCAACAGAGGTGTGGCTTCATGGGAATATGGGAGTGACTGTAAATTTGCACCAAAAATGCACCAAAATTCTGGGGTACAAATTAAGCAAAAAAAAAAAAAAGGGGGTTTCAAAAATTTTTGGAAAAGCCCAAAAACTACACCTTTTTTATAAATAAAAAATGAATCACTGTGATATATTGGTGCTTTTTTAGACACCTTTTTAAAGTTTATGTGTTAACTTGTAGATACTAAGGGCAAAATTTTAATGAAACGGGGCCCAAAAAAGATAAAAACTCTGGAGTTAAATAAAACGTCACAGGTTGTACGGGAATCCTTTTTCCACCCCTCCATCCCTTTTTAAACAGAGTGGGGGATTTTTAAGCCCCGGGCGTTCCTTAGGTTCCTTTTTGGGAAACCCCTTCAGATCCTAAAATGGGGTTTTTGCGGGACTGGGTTGCCTGAGACCCCCCCGGGGGAGTTAAATTCTTGGGCCCACCAGTTAGTTGATTCTTGGAGCCCCCAGTGGATTCTTTGGTGGGGGTCCCACTTCAGTACTGTACATGAGCTGAAAAATTATACATGCCTTTTGCATTTTCCTTTTCTTTCTCCCCTTTGCCCAAAGCAAAGCAGTCCCGGCCCCTGCAATGCCTAAGACCCAAAAACCATGCACGGGCCCCCAAACCGGGGGTTTCCCTTGCTCCTTGTGGGCCAGTTAAACCCCAAACCAAAAAAAAAGCTTGTCAAACTAAGACATTTTTTAATTTAATTAAAAAAAAAATTTTATTGGACCAAAAACCCAAATAGAAAAAGGGTTTGATAACAACCCCCCCATTATACTTTTGATATAATGTAAATTATAGATATTTTTTTCATAAAATTTGATTCTTAAACCCCCCCCACCCAAAAATTGGGAAAGAAATCCCACAGGGAAAAAGCCCTTTAAAAATTTAAATATCCCTCGGGAGCTAAAAAAAGAATAAATAATGTCTCCGGCGTTAGTCCATTTAAAAGTTCGTACTCCCAGAGTTGAAATATGAAAAAAAATTTAAATGGAAACTTAAAATAAAAATTGATGCTTTGGGTTTGTAAACCCAAAAATTTGAAAGAAACTTTTAATGGAGAAAGAAGAATGGATTTGTAGGGCAAAAAAAGGAAAAAGAAAAAAAACTTAATTTTAAATTCTTTTTTCTTTTCTTTTTTAAAGTGTTCTTTACTGTGGAAATCGAATTCCACTGTTCAGAACATGAGTTATTGTCTTTTGGTATCACCGCACTAGGATAGAGTTTGTGATTTTCCATAGACTCTTGGCTCTGAGAATGAAGATTCTATTAGCGCTCGTAATTGGGTTATCCTTTTTACTAGGGGCAAAAGGGGAGGAACCCTTTTACCCAGGCCTTTAAACCCTTTAAATTTTTGGGTGGCCCTATAAATTTTGGCATGTTTAAAGAATAGCCCTTTTTTGGGAAAAAGCTAAATTTGGAATTTTCCAAACCCTTGTTTGGGACTGGGGAAAAAAAAAGGTCATGAGATTATGCCAGGAAAAAAAGGGGGTTTTTGATTTGGGGTCAATTTTAAAAAAAGTATTAAGAAAAATTGGGCCCCATCTTTTTAGCCCTACATGGATGTAAAAGAAATTTAATTTTTCTTTTTCCTTACCAAATTTGGGTCAAAAGGCCAATTCATTATTTTTGTCTAATAGAGGAGCTTTTCTTTATGAACATAGGGCCACAAGTATGAAAACTGTCTAGGCCTAAAACCACTTTTTTGGCTCATAAAAACCCCAATCAGGCCCCACTTTCTTTTTTCCAGTGCACTTATAAAATGAAAGGCGCCCCACTAAAGGGTTGCAAAGGGGGTTTGTGATGAGCAAATTGGTTGAAAAACAACATCTTATGTAAAAATTTTTGAAATTATCATGTCAAAAGCCGATATCGTTTAAAAACCAATGACCCATTTAAAGTTTTAGGGGAGAGGGAACAACACCTTAAATTTTTAACCCCCAAACAGGGGGGAGAAGCGGAAATTTTAAAACATCCAAAAACGAAAACTGGATATTTTGCTACTTTTAAAGGGCAAGAAAATTGGGCAAAAAAGCAAAAAGAAAAAAATTTTTTTTTACCCTACAATAATTAAATTTGTTCAATGGCAAACCCGGGAAAAATAGGGAAAGGCTTTAGCCTTTCCCTTTTACAGAGGTTAGCAGAATTAAAAGGGGAAACCCCTTTAACACAAAAAAAAACACCACTTTTGGAAAGGCACATGGGAACCCCCGGGCCCCTAGCACTTTTTGCCCCAAAGGGCCCAACAACTTGTATAAAAGGGTGTTTGTGGCAGCAAAAACCCGTCCCAAGGGGGAAGCGGGGGGTTTAAAGCTGGCGGGGGCCTCATTCCCAAGCGGGGTGCCACCCGAGAGCAGGGCCAAAAAGCAGCAAAAATCAAAGGGGGGTGCCCCCCCCATTACTACTTCCTTTTTTTTAACATTTTAAACCGGCCCCTTTTTTTAAATTGGGCCCCCCCAGGCAAAATCTCCCCAATTCCCCCCCCCGGGCACCTTTTTAAAGTAACCTGCCCCCCCCAAACCAAAAAAAAAAAAAAAAAAAAAAATGTCCCTATGGCCCCATTTAAAATACACTTTTCCCAATAAAAAAATTGACTAAAAAAATTTAATATATATTTTTCCAATCTTGCTTCTGCGGCTGTTTGCCGCTCCCTTGCAAAGGGCTACTTGCCTTTTCTACCCCTGGCTCGTTGCTGACGTTTTTCCACCTTTACTTTGAATGTGAAGTGACGCAACAAAATGTCTCCAGTGGGGGCCCTGGGGAAAAATTTCCCTGCATTTATTTCAAGTGGGTTAAAGGAAAATTGCTCCCCTTTGTTTTGGGAAACCCGGGGACCCAAGGAGGGGGGGCCACCCCAGAAACCGCTTTTTCTTTTTTGAGGGCCTTAAAGCCCGGAAAATTTAAGTTTTTTGGGTCAAAAAGCCCTTTTAACAAATTGGGTTTTTTTTTACAGGGGCATGCCCCCAAAACCGCAAAGATCCCCCTTGTTTAAAACCCCTTAATTAAAAGATTAAAAGTGTGGGAAAAGAAAGAAATCTTTGAACCATCATTTTAGTTGAACTGGACATTGACGCACTGACTGCAATAAGAGTATTTAAATGTTATATGAATTATAATGGCGGTCTTCGCACCACTGATAACAGGCGCAATTTACTAGGAAATATGTATAACACAATTTGTGTACAAGTGATCTCTTTGCGGCAAACAGACGCACAGACTTCAATAAAACTATTTAAAAGTTATAGGGATAAGTTATGCTGGTTTTGGGAACACTGACACGCAGTGAGTGCAATAGAACTTGAAAATCAAAAGGGACAATTTCACCTCCTATCAGAGGTCTGCTGGCCAAAAAAAGTGGTAAAAAACATTGCTTTTTCAATTCAAGGTCACAGAACACACTGGGCTACACAATATCACCCTTCCTTTCCAAAGCCTCTCCTCCTGCCAACCCAACCTTCCCCCCACCCCTGCAGCTGGACACACCAGTAGATATCTTTAAAACTTTCTCTAACTAATTAAGAAGTGAAATTCTCTAATCTAACTCTCTGAGCTGTTAGAACAGCTATTGGTTTAAACGCCGAGACGTCCTGCTATGAAGTGACAGACAGAAAATGAACTGAACAGGAACTGCAGTTGCATAGATAAAACGAGGTCACGTGATTTTTTGCAGCCAATGAGATCCATACACTGCCCAGTCATGACGTTCGTACATGCTGCTTTACCCCCCTCTATCCTCGGAGCTGATTGGCTGGCCGCCAAAATTACAGGAAACGCTGAAAATGGCGCGATAGTAAAACATTATCTATAAGATTGTCACCTAAACTATCGCGTGATCGGAAATTTCAGATAAGCCTAAAAACCGTGCTGATTTAAACTTTTGTAGATAATATTGTTAATCCCTAGCTATGGGCCACAACGCAAGTTTTAGATCTAGACAGTTTTCAAACATGTGGCCCATAATGTTCTTGTTATGGAACCTTTACAATTTGTGTTGACTAGAAACTATTATTTATTTAATGGACACATCTATCACCACACTAGGGAAACACTATGCAGTCAGTGGTGGTGACCGAAAAAGTGTTATTAAGATGCTGTTAAAGCCCAACAGTATTATCCTAACAGCAATCTGAGCCATAATGACAGACGTATGTATTATAAGTGAGAAATAAAGGTTGTTACCCCTCAATAAAAAAAATAAATAAAATGAAAAATTATTTGAAAAAACAAACTTAATTATATAGTATAAAAGATGTATTGTTCAAACGCTACATTTAAACAAAAAATACACATATAAGGTATCCACACAATTTTAAAAGTCTGAAGAATTCAATAAACAGATTATTTTATATGAAACATGAAAAGTATAAGTGCTGCATGAAAAAAATAAGAAATTTTGTCTTGGAAATCAAGGCTTCATACAAGCACATCTCTTTATATTTTCTTTGTTGCCCATAGCAACGAATTAGAGCTCCTTTTATTGTTTTAGAGCACTATATTAAATGAAAGGGAGGTCTAATAGGCAACAAAGAAAGTCTAAGACCTAGACAGTTTTTATATGAGGCCTATAAAGTTTTGGGTTCTGAAATATACAGTAGAGAAACAAAAATAAAAAGTATAACTAGTCATCAAGGTCTTTTAAAGTTGAAGTCCACCTAACCATACTTACTGTACCACTGAGCCGTGCTTGCTTTTACATGGCTAAATCCGTAGGTGACTCTATATGGCTTAGCCAAGACAACCAATAATCTATTAGAGACACAGATGTTTTCAGGCTTTTGGACCTTTTTTTTTCTGTGTATTCCAAGAACAGCAACTTTTAACTGTTTTGTCAAGCCAGTCATATACGAGCTTGTTTTTTGTGAAATGAACAGTATTTTTGTAATGGGAGCATTTTGGGTACATATAATTTATTAAAATACTTTTTTTGGGGGGGTGAGTGTAGCTGAAGTGGGAAAAAATTCAGTTTAATTTTTTCGGTTTAGTTTTTATGCAGTGCACTGTGTGATATAAATAACACCTTAGGTCTATTTTATGGGTGGATACTACTGTAGCTATACCAAATTTTATTTTTTTATGTTTGATTACTTTTGCAAAATAAAAACACTTCCATTTTAGGAATTTTCTGGAAAATTTGAAAAAGTGCAGATAAATGTAATGGCCTTGTAATGGCCTTAAAATGGATATTTAATAAATGATGCAGACATAAATTTGACATGTAGTAAATGTTACTCATTAGCTAATTTATGTGGTACAATTATCTGTCTTAAATCAGAGATGTTCAAATCTTATAAATAAACCAAAGATAGCAAACACAATTTACCACGAACATAAAGAACAGCTTGGAAAAAAACATTCAGAGATTGACTTGGATAAGTTTAAGCATGCTGGAGTTATTCTCAAGTAAAGTGACATATGTCACATTTGAAAACTGCTTGGTCCTTCAATGCAAAACATCCTCACTCAGTCCTATTGGTATTAAAATATAATTTTAAATTAATTGTGTATATAACACTGTACTATAAAGTACACTAAATATTCTGTATCTAAAAGTTTCTGATATAATTTTTACATAAACTCTTCATGTTTTGCAGGTTTTTTTTTTCTCTGTGTGATTTAGTAGAAGTTTTCATGTTTACTTTCAGAAAATTAAAAACGCATGTGGTTTATGACCATAAAATGACCAAGAAAGTTGCCTAAGGGGTAAAAAAGTATCCCTGTGCAGGCATTTAAAAAATTAGGAAGTTTTTAAAACCCTATGCTCCCAGAAAAATAAATATGCAGAAAAAGCTCTAGAAAAAAAGCAGGTTGTTTGTGCCAATTATTTTAGTAGGTCCTTACAGTCCATCCCACCCCTTAAGAACCTTGAAAAGATCCCGTTCTTTCTTAAGAAATAGTCTCCCCTTTCAGATGAATGTGCCCCTCTTTAGTTCCCTTATAAAGCTACTTTACAGGTTTCTCACCCAGCCAGAACTCTGCTGGGGACTTATCTGGGGCAAACACCCTGAAACAGCTCTCAGTGGTTGGTAGATGTTTTCCTGTGGAAATGTTACTGGGTTGGCGTTTTTAAAAACTTAGCTTTTTTTAAAAACTGTTTATTGTGTTTGATATGTCTGTAAGGGATGCTAATTCCAAATAGGGGGAATAGGACCTGCTCTTGTCCCTAAAAAAAAACTATTTGCATACGAATTGGGAAGAGTTTGATATTTTGAAATTAGCCAGTGACTGTCAGCAAGCAGATATCTAATAAAATACTTAAAAATAAGTAAATAAGATACATAGAGAATTGTAAACTGAAAACAACATCATTTGCTGAGGTCTGGAAAACTCCTTTAAAAACATTTTAAGTTTCTTTATTGTCTGAATTTAAAACAAGGATAATTGTTTTATGATTTCACTCTGTGTACAGCCTAGAGATCATCAAACATTCTTTTCATCTGATGTGTTTATTTTTCTATGGTAAGTGTCTATACTAAATATAGAGTATAAAATAATGGAAGCATAATCATCAAAATTGCTGTGATATAAAAATAGTATAATTACATTTTCTTTACTTGCAATCATTACGTTACAGAATGAAAGTTTATGCCAAATATTCTAAAATACTCTACACACAACACTGTTGAGGGATCAATGCTTCCCACACTGATCCTTATCTTTAGATATCCACGCCAATCCTTTCCTATCTGTAATTGCTGCAGCACGGTCCCAATTAGCTCCATGTAGAGTCAAGGTGCGTATTACTCCTTCCACATCCTCCTGCCCTCAGATTTCTATTGCCCACTAGTATTTTGTAGCACCTCTCTACTGAGCAATGCTCTTTAGTGTTTCATATTCTCCTCATCTTTACATGTCAGAAGGAGATTTCTTTCCTGCTCTGTGGCAGAGCCTGGCCATCATGCCACCTGGTTCACCCTTTTCTGTGACAGTACTGATACTATGCTGTTCCCCCACTGTGTACACAGCTACAGGAGAGGGTACAAAAAGTATAGTGTTCAGTTCACTGGCAGGGAAAGATACATTTTGTGGGAGTTCAGATAGCCATTGACCACTTTAGGCAAACACACAATTTGAACATGTCATAATCAGTCATTCTTCTCAGCACCTGGACCACAATTGATTAAAATTTTCTCCTGCCACTAAATCATAATAAAAACATCTCCATCCCTCACCATCTGTCTCCCACTTCTCTATTGTAAATTGCAAGCTCTCATGGACAGGGTCCGTTCTCCTCCCATATCAGTGTTATACGAAACTTTTTGCAGTCCAACACCAGAAAAGTGGCAAACTTCACATAGATAAAATTCCTTTCTTTATTTCAAAAGTTAAAATATCATTACATACAGTTGGCACAAGTAGTGACAGCTATGCATTTCAAGCACACGGCCCTTATTCGTTATTTAGTTTAATAGTAGTTGCCTTATATAATGTACCTGAACCCCATGGTATGAACGGTGATCAGTAATGCTCTAAAATAGACAGAGATTCCCAGCACAAGCCGGGTGTGTGGGAGGAAAGTAAAAAAGATCTGCTGTGCTATACTGGATGGCAGACACAGTGGGAAGGGGAAGATCTACAATGTTCTGACATTATTATGGGGCGTGACTCAGTGTGTGATGTAGCACGCCGCACCCCATAAGTCTCCGTTTGTAACTAACTGACAGATGTAAGTTGGAACGCTGTACGTCGGGGACTGTCTGTATTTTATCGAGTCTAAATATTCTGAAGAAATGAAAAACAATCCAAACTACCCTTCAAATATTCTTGGATTCTGATAGAATTTCTTGTTTGCTATGCTATCTAAATTTCCTGATAAAACTCATCATGGTATAAAAACATTACCTCTCTACTTTTCATCTTTATATATCCAGTTCTCTTCTGTCATCTAAACCCACTGGCTTATTCTTACATCAGATGAATTATTTTCATCTTACAATCATAAAGAAAATACAGGGTAATGATCCGACATTGCCACATTTACTGCTTGATAGTTTGGTAGCCATCATGGAAGAAGATGATAACTGAAACCATGTAATAGATCATATTTAAGTAAATTTGTAATTAAAATAAAGGTTTGACCATAAACTATTCTTAACACATGCTGTATGTGCAAACAGTAGTGAAAACTATGGACTCACCACAAGATGTCTCACCCAACATTAATACCTTATGGAAAATGAACAAATCACAGAAATTACACGGAACAGTGTTTAAAAGTAGAAATTTCTGTTTTTTTGAAACATATCTCAAACAAATGCTAGTGAGTTATTTTATGTAATGGCATATGTTTTTCCAAATGTAGTTAAGGAAAAAATGGAATCATCAAAAAAAAAATGTGTTGCTGTTTCTTGTGCTTTTATAACACCAGACTTCCTTAATGAGGCATGGACTTCCCTAAGGGTGCTTTCACACGGAGCGTTTTTGGTGCGTTTTTGATGGTTTTTTTTGGATGCGTTTTTTGTGCAGGAAGGCACAGCAATTAAAGATATACATTGTTGCACAAAAAACGCATAAAAAACGCATAAAAAACGCACCAAAAAATGCACCGTGTGAAGCAACC
>JAODAL010079985.1:0-12391 GCA_025379985.1 Phyllomedusa bahiana | reverse complement strand
TTTTTTTTCTACATTTGTTAATTTTTTAAAAGACTTTATCCCCACCCCCCGTCAGTGTCACTTCCAGATTTTGGGTCTGGTGTCATTTTTCCCTTTTTTTCCCGTTAAGAATTTCCCCAGGGGGGCGCCCGAGCTTGGAGCTGCTCTAGATGATGATGATGGCTTCCAATATTATGTAGGTTGCAGCAAAAAACCAGGATATTATTACTATGGCATCGGAGGAGTTGGATAGGTTGGAATTGAAAAGCATTTGTACTTCACTATAGATAACAAGATGAAAAAAAAGGGGATTGGTTCTTGCACTTAAATCGTGGTTGGGGTTTTGAAAAAGTGAACCCATGATTTTTCGTTTATCCTCCAGATGTATTATTGAGCCATTGGGGTTGTGGGGGGAGACAAAGGCTATGGACAAGGGTAAGAAGCAGTCCAGGATGGTGAGTGCTGTTCTGTAGGTTATATTTGGAATTATTGTTGCCTGAAAAACAATGGTTTGTATGGCTTTTCCACGGGGTTTTGTTCAAACCCCAAAATATGGGACAACTTAGGGCAATGGAGGAAGTCCTATAAAAGAAGGATTAAAGCAAAAAGACAAGGGACCCCTCTTCAGTCAAAAAAAGCACGGTGACCACTTTGGGGATATTGGTGCATAGTGAGCAGAGCAGGGCCCGTCGCCAATAGCTATAAAATGTTAGGAAAATATTAATCATTGCGTTCCATCCAAAAACATTATCTTCAATAAATAAGTAGGGCCAAGATGCATAGACTATACATTGTGCAGCCATTAGCAATTGCATAGAGGTGTTGACAAACCCTTGGGGGGTGGATCTATGATGGGCCGTGAAACTCTTTTTTTATGATTTCTATATAACAACCCGGTTTTAATTTTTTAAGATGTTTTCCCACATAATGCTATAATAACTGCAATTGTCAGGAAAAGATCCACAGTCTCCAGGGTTTCCCAGGGTTGTGTGTTCCTAAGAGGAGGGGGGTCATTATCAAAGGGAAAGATGCAAATACTTTTGGCTTTTTCCCCCATTTACAAAGAACTTTAACAAACGAGCTGTGACGGGGAATAAAGGGACTGAACTCTCACAATTAAAATTTATCAGAGAGCTTACTTTTCCCTTAAAAATAAAGGGTCATCAAAAATGAAATATGTATAATCATTTTTTTTTTACAACTTGTAACTTTTTATTTTTCCTTTTTTACAGGTTTTTTTAATAAAATTTACAGTTTTTGCCCCTATTAAGAGACATAAACTGACAATTTGTGAGGGGCCCGGGGGACCAAATAAGCAAAAAAATGACAACGTGAGCCCTAGCGCTTGGACCCCCCAAAGCTGCCCTGCCTACTTTTCGGGCCAAACCTAAAGGTCAGCGAAAAACCTGGGCGACTTTCCCCTTCACTGCAAAGTGAAATGAATGAGACAAGAAGACAAATCAATAAACAGTGGCAGGCAAATTACACATCAAATCGGAGATGCAAAACAGTAAAAAACATAGGCAAAAAATTTAGGTCAAAGAACAGGACAGAGATCAGAAACCGGGCCCACCAGAGCTATAAAATCCAGCACAAGCAAAAAGCAATGCCCCAGAGACAAAGGGGTCTTCTTAAGGGATGTTGGGATCCTGTTCCAGGGGGGGACCATTTCGTCTACACCCAAACCCAAAAGATCACCACTCATTTTAACCAGCTGCACCCCAGCATTTGGGGCTAAAGAATAACAGAAGGTATGGTGGAAAACCTGTCAATCACCACCCCAGCAGGCACAGGGCAGTGTTCAGACTAGCACCAAAAGGACCCCAAAATGCTGACTGAATCATGGCCAAAACAGGATAGTCATTCAATGTCTGAAATTTTTTTCTTAATATATAAAATTTTTCTGATAAATTCAGTCTTTGCATTTACTGAACAACCATGAAAGAGTTCATAACATCGGTTGAGGGGGGTCACCAACAGTTTTTTCGACAAAGCAGGGGAATTTTTTTTTCTTTTTTTTCTAATTTATGTGGAGGACTTACCAAGTATCTATGAGAATTTTTCCAATTCCTAGAACATTTCATAAAATTTAACCCCATGGAAGGCATGTGCGGCTCTGGCGAATATTTATATTCGGAACACAAATAATGAAGCTAGTGATCAAGGGGGACGAGAGGCGGGTGTAATTTTTAAAATCCATCTTAATTTTTTAGATCTTTCTTTAGCACATGAAACACCACTATCAATACAATAGTCACTAATTAATCAATAATAAAAAAAAAATAAAAAGAAAAAATTTACCCAAAACTTTTTAAAACTTGGCTTCTGTCCTTAATTTCTTTTTAGACAATTTGATAAACAGATTTTTAAGGCACAAAGAAAACATTAGTTTCAATTTAGATTAGTATCAGCCCCAAACAAATATGGTTATTAAAATACAAACTGTCAAACTTTTATTGGAGTTTGTTTTTTTTTAAAAATTTTTAGGCCAGTCCTGATGCAGCACGGAAGGGGTAAAAAGCAAGCTGATATAGATGTGAAAAAGGGGCAAAGCTAAACTGACAGATACCGCACCAAAATCCAGCACAGAATGGGCTCAACTTTTTCACTGTTTTCAATATTTCTATTTTTAGATTTGGGGGGTGATACGAAAAAGGGTTAAAAATCTGTTACCTCTGCGCAGCCTGCTCTGTCATAGGCTGAGGTATAATGAGGAAGAAGTCTCTTATAATTTTTTTAAAATTTTTCACCCCTTTTTGAATTTTTTGGTTTAAATTTTTGACTTTATGGGAATTTTAGAAAAAAGGGTGGATTTGATGATTTCCATTATGATGCGGGGCTCTTTTCCCCTTTTTAAAGGGAACCCGTCAATTTGTTATCTGCCCCATTAAATGGGGATACAGTGACAGACACAGTTTTCCCCATGTGTCCTTATTTGTAAAATCCGTAGTTCCAGAGCATTTACTGTCAAATCTAGTAGCCCCAGCTACCTACCATGAGTCCATTTATTTATGAGCGGGTGTTGCCCTGTCCCCCACTGCTTAAAGGCTGCTTTTTTATGTAATTGCAATGTAGGTAGATTAAGCGGTGGGTGGGGAGAGCTAAAACCCCCTCTGAAAACAATGGACTGATTTTTCAAGGGGTGTGGCTGCCCGTTTTTAGCAGTAAAAGCTCTGAAACCTTTTCATTTTACGAATAAGGGGGACACCGATGAAAAATTTTATTTTCACTGGATTATCTACTCAGTAAGGGGGCTGGCTGAGTGATAGGTTTCCTTTAATAACTTTATCAATGGCACACTGTTCAAATGTTGTGCATAACCTGCAAAAAAGTGAACCTGGTCTTGCTGGAAAGTGGGCATGGCTATGATGTGACAAAATCTGCACCAAAATTCTGAGATAAGTAAAAAAAACCTGGTCTAAAAGTTAGATAGTTCTAAAGTAAAACCCCAATTTATCAACCCGCACGACCACTGTGAAAAAATCGGGGGGGGTCCCCTTTGGGGGTAGAACCCCACCTCCCAAAAAGGGCCCTAACTAATGGGATCCCCAACCCCAAACCTACACCCTCCCTTTAACTTGGGTTTTCCCAAACTAAACTGTACCCTTTATCAAACTTCCCTTAACGGGGGCCCGGTTAAATTCTCCTAGGGGTTTTTTACCTACCCACCTGGGGCTGGGTTTTTTACCCCCAAACCTACCTGGGTGGCCTACCAATTACCCAAGGGGGGGTCTATCTCCTAAATAAGGTCTATCTAGTTTCCTGCACCCCCTTCCCTATTTGCCAAACCTCCCTTTGGTCTTCCCTTCCTACCAAAATAAAATTGGGGGAGGGAAGAAACCCCTTTGTTGTAGCATTTTTCCAGGGGGTTAGCCCTCTCCCCCCTTTTTTAACTACGTTGGAATTTGGTAGGGTTTTTCCCGCTCTCCCCACCTTGGGTAGTTTTTTAAGGGGGGAATAGGTAAAGAGTGGGGAAAAAATTGGGGGATTAAAAGATTTTTTGTGGTAAATTCGCGGGGAGGGTTGGGGCCCGGGCCAAAGTCATCATGGTGGTGGGGGAACGGATGCAGAAAAAAAGGGGAATAAAAACCCGGATCAGAGGAAGAAAAAGGACTCATCAGATAGGAGTCTCCGGTGAGCCCCTGATGTCAGGGGTTATTTTACTTTTTTATTGGTTCAGCGCGTATTCACTGTAATGTGATGGGGCCCCGAGTGGTGTTTGGACCCTATGTGGTCTCATAGGTGGTGTTTTTTGGGGTTTACCTGAGCTGGTGCCCCTGACCTTATTTGGTCTTATAGGGCGGTGTTGTAGGTTATCCCTGATTTTGGTTTTCGGACAACCTTTGTGGTCTCCATATGGTGGTGTTAAAGGGGTTTATCGGCTTTAGTATAGTGGCAGCTTTAAAAATTGCCCCTGATTGAAAGGGTGGGGGAAATCGGGCCCCTGTGATAGGAGTTAAACTTTTACTTTCTTGCTGGTGTTTTTTTTAAAGGTGGTGGGGTGCGGGGGCCAAGGGAAACGTGGAAGGGGAAGGGATGGAGCTATTTTAGCCGGGGTGTTATGATATGTTAGACTGAAAATGTGTGACTAACTTGAATTGTACTACAAAATACAGTTCTGTTTTCCCCAAACTGTTTATGTTTTAAAATGGGCCCCACTTATGTCGAGAGGCGGTAATTTTCATGACAGTAGGGGGGCCCCCCCAAGATCAACCCCCCTGTGGCCCCCGGGGGGGCCCCCCCCCGGGTCCGACCATGCCCAGGACTTTTGTTTGTGGGGTAATTTGAAGGCTTTGTCCTCTTTTCCCCTTGATCTTAATCTTTAAAAAAGTACAAACACATTTTTTAAAATTAATGAAAAATAAAATGTTGAAAATCGGTTTTAGGTATTTTAAAATTTGCTAAATTTTTTAATCTCAAAACAACAGGAATGTAAAATTTTCTAAAAAAAATCTAAAAACATTTAAGAACATAATACAGAAATTAAGGGGTTTTCAAACACAGAATTTTCAGTTTTGTTTTCCCCAAAGGGTTTATTATCTTTAAGCCCCAGAGGGACATTTCCCGGGGGGATTTTTGATTGTTATAAACCTTCCCAGATTTCCAGGATAAAAAAACATTCGGGAAAAAAAAGGCTTAAATTTCTCCCTCCTAAATTTTACCTTTTATTCAGATATGATCCCTTTGATAATTTTCAACTTTTTCTGCCCTCTTCATTAAAAAAAGCCTTAAAGACAAAGTGAACTAAAAAACTGCTTTATCTTCCTCATCAGTCTCCAGTCATTAACAAAAGGGAAAGGGAAAATGAAAAAAAAAAAAAAAAAAAAAAAAAAACAAAAAAAAAATTTTTTTGAAAAAAAAAAAAAAAAAAAAAAAAAAAAAAAAAAAAAAAAAAAAATTTTTGGTTTTTTTATCTACATTTTTTTTACTTGTTTAAAAACTTCTTTTCCCCAAACCCTTTTTCTGATCTGTGCCACTTCCAGATTTTTAGGTCTCAACTGCTTTGGTTTTCTATTGCTATTAAAGGGAACTTCCCAAAAAGGGGCCGCTCCTGAGTTTGAAGTTGCTTTGGGGGATGATGATGGCTTTGCAATTATGTAGGTTGTAGCAACAACCCAGGTTTCTTTAAATAAGGCTTTGGGAGGAAAATGGATAGGCTTGCAAAAAAAAACACATTTTTTTGCTGTTTGTAGATAACAAAAATGAGAAGAAGCGGGGCCCAGGTTCTTGTATTTTTAAAAATTGAGGTTGGAGTTTGGAAAGAAGTGAACCCTGATTATTCCTTTTCTTTCCCCAGATGTGGACTTATAAAAAAACCAGGACCCTAAATTTGGCCGGTGGGAAAAAAAGAAATAGTGAAAGGTAAAAAGCTGCCCGGGAAATCTTGATGTCACTCTGGAGGTTTTATTTTGATTTAAATGCCGGGAAATGTTTCCATGGATTGTTTATGGGGCGGGTTCCCGGAAGAGGTTTTTATTCCCAAAACAAAAAACATTGGAAAAACTTATGGCAACTGAAAAAAGTCCGGGATAAAAGAACGATGTGGGGCGATAAGATGAAAATTTTCCTTCACCCAAAAACAAAGCAGTGGTGCCAAGTTGGGTATTGGTGCATTTGTAAAACACGAGCAGGGCCCGTCACCCAAATAGCTAAAAAATTTAAAAAAAAAATATTAATCATTGTTGTTCCTTTCCAAAAACATAATCTGTAATAAACAAGTAGGGCCAAAAAGAATAGATTATACATTGTGCAGCCATCAGCAAGTGCATAGAGGTGTTAAACCAGAGCCTTGGGGAGGTGGATCTATCAGATCCCCCGCGGGGACCCCCAATTTTTTTTTTTTTTTTCTTTTTTTTTTTTTTAAACCAAGCAGGATTTGTATATTTATTATGACCCCAACCAAAAATTGGCCAAAATTCACGCAATTGTCAGGACCAGAGTGCATCTCCTTGGTCCCGGGTGGTTGTGTCCCCTGAGAGGGGAGGGGTAAATTTTACTAAAATTAGGAAAAAGTGAAAATTTCCCCCGGCTTTAGCCCCCATTTTACATAAGAAACATTTAAAAACGACCCTGTGACTGAGAAAAAACAGGGAAAGAAATTCTCCCCCACCGTTATAGGCATTGGGGAAACTCAAAATTTTTTTAAAGTGAAGGTTTTCAGCAAAAAAAATAACTTATTGTATAAATCAGGTTTTTCTTACAAATGTATATTTTTTTTTAATTTCTTTTGTTATTTCCTTTTTTACTGGGACTTTTTTTTTATAAAAAAAACTGCCCTTTTCCTGATGTTTTAAATTTTTAGGGTCTTTTCCCTTTTATCTGAAAAATTTAAAAACGAAAAATTAAACTGTTGGGACTTAAATGGAAAACCTCTCCTTTTTCCTTTTAGTTTAAACCCATGAACAAACAATTTAATGCAGACAAGTATTAATAATCTGCTGCATCAGTCACCGACAACTTTACCCCAAAAGGGGAGAGGGGATTTTCTTTTTTTTTTTTTTTTTTTCTTTTCTATCTACGTATGGGAACTTTTTTTTTGTTTTTTTATCAGGTCCCTAACCCAGGGCTCCAGGGCGGAATTTAGCCAAGGTTCAAAAGTGGGGCTGCCCTTTATCGGGAAAGGGAGGGCCCATATTTGTTTGTTGGGCAGTCTGTAGAATAGGGTTTTAATTGGGTTAAAATTTGGCCCAATTCTTTAAATTTTTTTCTGTTCAGTGAAAGCCCTCCTCTTTTGGATTTTTGGTTTTTTGGGGGTTTTTTTTTTCCATTTGCTAGATTTACTAGTTTACATTAGGGCGAATGTATAAAGGGGCTGCGCCACATATTGGGCCCTTTTAAACCCCTTGTTCATACTTTTTAAAAATCTCCCAAAAAGGGCCAAATTTCTGGGCCCCATTTTTAGTGTTAAAGGCGTTTATTATCGAAAAGTTGAAATTCCCCCCAATTTTTTAAATGGGATCAAAATTTTTTTAGTCATGTTTTTAATTTGGGTTTTAAAATTGTCACTTTCTTTTAAAAGATTCGCGCCTTTTTCGGCGCTTCCTGTAATTTTGGGGCCAGCAAATCAGATTACAAAAATGACCCGGGTGAGTTTGGGGGTGGACTTTATAAATGGGATGTGTATGGTTGCGTTTGGCGGGAAAAAAAACCAGGACCCGTTTTAAATGGAACAGCTTTTCCCCTTTTTCCCCCTCAGTGTCTCCCAGGTCTCAGGCAAAAGGGGACGTCCCGCTTGCTTGTGTCCAAACAGCTCAGCAAAATTTTATTATATTTCTTCAAAGAAAAAACCTCTACTTTTTAGCTGGTTTCCTTTACAATTTATTTTAAGATTAGAAAATTGGGAAAGATTTTTTTTTGGGTTAGGTGAAAAATTTTAAAAGGGCTTTACCCTGAAAGTCAGGGGGAGGGGGGGGTGGGGGGGGGCCCCGCGGGCGAAACAAGCAAGCCTAAAAAAAATTAATGAAAAAGGGTTCCCAAGATTTTGTGTAGACTTTGAAATTTGCTTTTTTAAATTAAACATTTTTTATTAAAAATTTCCGGGTTTTTGGGGCAGCCTGAATTATGGAACACACAATTTTTTTAGTAACTGCAGGTCTCTTTGTTGGGTTTGCAATCCCTTTTATTTCAGTATACATTTCAGATAGGTGTTTTTTTTTCAATTTTGCCCATTCCACCCTTTTTTTGATATTTCCACCTTGTAAATTAAATTAGGGAAAAAGCAAGGGCCCCGCAAAAGGTTTGGGTAGGTGCCCCCAAAAATACCTTGTAATATCCGAATTCATTTCAGATTCGTGTTTTTTTCACTTTTTGGCCCCATACAGCTTTGTTCCTTGAGGCACCTTGAAATTAAATTTTGAATACTACAATTTTTTAGTCAAAAAAGGGGGGAATTGTAGGGGCCCAAAAAATCCTTTTATTATCGAATACTTTTCGATACGTGTTTTTGGCACTTTTGCCAGTCCAGAATTTTTTGATTGAGCCAAACCCTTTCAGTTAAAATTTAATTCAGCCCAAATTTTGTAGTTTCCCCAGGTGAATTGATAGGTGCCCCAAAAAAAACCTTTTTTTTATCCCAATACTTTTCAGATACGTGTTTTTGGGACTTTTGCCCCGGGCCCAATTTGTTGTAGGCCACTTTGCAGTTAAAATTTTTAAACCGCAAATTTTTGTATTTTCCAAAGGTGAATTGATAGGTGCCAAAAAAAAACATTTTATTTATCCCGAATACATTTTCAGGGTTTGTGTTTTTTGAATTTGGGGCCCTTTCGTTTGTTCATTTAGGCCCTTGCCCCTTTTTAAAGTGAATACTGCAATTTTTTAGTTTACCACAGGTGAATTTAAAGGGGCCAAAAAAAAAACCCTTTTTTTATCCGAATAAAATTACAGATAAGGTTTTTTTTTGGCATTTTGCCCCGGTTAAAAATTTGTTTTTGAGCCCCCTTGCAGTTTTTAAATTTGAAACCCGCAATTGTGTTGTTACCAAGGTGAATTGTAGGGGCCAAAAAATACCTTTTATTTCCGAATACTTTTCGAAAGGTGTTTTTTTTACTTTGGTGCACTACAGCTTTGGGTTCCCTTGAGGGGACCCTTTCCCCTTAAATGTGAATACTGCAATTTTTTAGTCACCCAAAGGGGAATTGATAGGGGCCAAAAAAAACCTTTTTTTAACCCAAAACATTTTTAGATAGTTTTTTTTTTCACTTTGGGGGGAGGCCGGTTGGGTTTAATTGATAGATTTCTTTGGGGTTATTTTGAACCCGCAATTTTGTTTTGATTTGAGGGATTTTGAGGGAAAAGCTGTGATTTTGCGTCTTTTTAAAAAGAGGGCTTTCCAATAAATCTTCCATACCCCTTTCAAAATTTGTATTTTTTCTGAAAAATGGAGCGAAATTCAGGTGGTTAAAACGAGCCCAAAAAGGGGGGTAGGACATGGAGGAGAGGTACGAAAAGAAGGTGCTCTTCAGTGCTGGCGACAACCGCTGCCAAACGGATCATCAGTTGGGGACTGTCAGGGCCCGTTATCGGGTGGGGGGGGGGGCCCTTTGAATCTCAGTAAAGAAAAGCGTCGCCAATTTTGTCCTTTTTAGTGGGAAAGCAACCTGGGATCCCGCAGTCTTAAACCCCCTGTCCCCCAACCAGTCCGGAACAAATTTTAGTCTTGAAAACCTGCTTTCCCTCCAAAATGAAGCAGCCCCAAAAGTCCCAAATAGGGGTACCCCCCCATTTGGATAATCCATTTTTGAAGACCCCCTTTTTGTTTAAAAAAATGCGGGTTGGGGTCAGAAAAGGATGTTAAAGATCAAGAGGCCAAAAAAGGATGATTTTCTCTGGTCTGACGCCCCGTTACTGTTTACTCAGAGGAGGAGAAGAAAGCCGGTCAATCGGCAAAAAACCGGGGGGTCGGCCCAAAGCCTTGCAGTCCCTTGTTTTTAGCCCGCACCCTTTGGATGCAGAATGTCAGGGGCCCACGAAGTCACCCGTGTTGATGTGATGATGACGACATTGCGGATCCCAAAAGTGGTTTTTCAGCAGAATTTTTCTTTCGAGGTTAAACACTGGAAGAGGGGAAGACGAGGGTTAGTGTCAGTTTCGGGTTCCCCCCTAAAAAAGGGGAGAGGGGTGGTTTGCGAAAATCGGTGATTGATTCCGGGCCCGCCACGGTCAGCGCAAACTCCGTCCTGCTTTTTCGCCGTCAAAAAGGTCCAGGACATCTCAAGCTGGGCCCTTTTTTTGACCCCTCTGATTCACCCCGCGATGTCATATGCCGCCTTTCCCTAAACGCTAAGTAGAGGCAAGAAACTTAGGTGGTTAACCACCCCAACATGTCTAGTCCCATGCCCGAAAATGCATGAGTTAAAATGGGGGCAAAAACTTGGCCCAAAAAAAGGGCCCGAACCCCCGCCGGGCCTCCAACCCCTGTAAACCCTTGTTCCCCCGCCCCCTCTGCCACTACAAGCGTTCCCCCAGCTGCCCCGTCTCTCAGAGTATGTTTAAAAGGGGGGATCAGCCTCGCTTTAGCCTCCCCCGTCGGGCCCCAGTACCACCAGCAAACCCCCGAGACCCTTCCCACCCCTTTTTCCTTCCGCCCGTTTGACGACCCGACGCCCTACAGGGCCCGTCTAGCCCGCCAGGCCCTTTTGTTTTCCCGGTTTTTGGAGCAAAAAAAGAAACACTTTTAACCCCAAACCAAACCCAAAGCCAAAAGCCTGAATGTCGGCTTTTCCCGGCTTTTTGGCCTTGGAAAAGTTGCCTTTCCGTTTGGTTTGGGCACAGTTTTGGGGTTCCCCCACGTCATGGGGCCCCTTTCCTTTCCCCCCCTTACCAGATGCCGGCGGCCCTTTCTTTGCCAGAAAAGCGTCCCTGCCCTGGCCATCCCCGTGGGCATTTTAAAATTTTTTAAGCGCGTTGTTGCTTTTGTGTCCGGAAAAGCCTTGACCACCAAAAACTTTGGACTATTTGACGGCCAAAAGGCCCGGTTTTTCTCTGGGACAGCTCAATGGGTGAGCGGGTTTGGGTGTCCCCCGGGGGGGACTGGGTCTCGGCCCCCGGCGCACGCTCTTCAAAACCGCTGGGAGGGGTTGCAGGGTTCTTTCCCCAAGGTCCTTGGGGGGCATAACGCCCCCAAGAGAAAAGGCCGTGTTGAAATTAATCTGTCTTGGAGCCCGGGTCCACACACGGTTTCAGGAACGTGGAGGGCTCTCCGCAAGGGAAGCCCCGAGCGTTTGGCTGGGTGCCAAGAAACCTTGTGCCGGCAAGGTCCCCCATTAAAAACCTTGGGGCCCCTGCTCCAAGGGGGGCCCCCAAGCTAAGTGTGTTTTTAATAAAAGTTTTTGGGGACCAGGGAAACTTTTTCCTTTTGGGAACTGACCACTCTATTTTCTTTTTCAAGGTTTATGTTTCTACAAATAAAAAAGTCTAACCCCCATCGCCCTTTGTTATGCCCTTCAAATTTATCAAAAAGTTAACCCCAAATCGTCCTTTTGCTGTATGTCTCAATATAAAAAAGTCAAAATCCCATCGCCCAATTGCTGTATGTCTTTACTATAAAAAAGTCAAAATTTCCCTTCGTCCTTTGTGTATGTCTTACTTTTCAAAAGTCTTACCCCCATCGTCATTGGGTTTGTCTCTACTATCAAAAGTCTAACTCCATGTCCTTTTCTGTAGGGCCCTTCAAATTTCAAGGGTCTAACCCCCAAACCCCCATTGCTGTATGTCTCTACTATAAAAAGGGTTCAAAACTCCCATGTCCTTTTGCTGTATTTTCTCAAACTATCAAAAGTCAAACTCCATCGCCCATTGCTTTTATGTCTTATCAAAAGTCAAATTTTTCCCATCGTCATTGTTTGTATGTCTCTACTATCAAAAGTCAAATTTTCCCCATCTTTCCATTGTGTAGGGTTCTACTATCAAAAGTCTAACCCCTTTTCTCCTTTTTGCTGTATTTTTTTTCTACAAATAAAAAGGGTAAATCCCCATGCCCATTGCTTTTATGTTTTTACTATAAAAAAGGCAAAAAAAAAAAAATCCCCATCGCCCTTTTGCTGTATGCCCTCACTTTTAAAAAATTTTAAATTCCCAAATGCCCAGGCTGTATTTTTTTCTTTTGTGTAGTTTACAATTATGCTGTCCCTTTTGCTGTAGGGTCTCTTTGATGTGTATCTCCAGTTTTGCCATTTCTTTTAAATATAGCCCCCATCTCCAAACCCCCCCTTTCCCTTTGCTGGGTCCAGGGGAGCTTTTAATTCCCCTGAAATCTTTTTTCCAAATTCCCCCCTCCCCCCCCTCTGCAAAATTGGGAAAAAGGGGGACCCCTCCCACTTCTTGTTCCTTGATTGTTCTGTTTGGGTTTTAAGCTTAGTATATAGTCACTCCTCGGGTTTGGGCCTTTGGGGCCCATTTTGTGGCCTGCTCC
>JAODAL010079984.1:0-12392 GCA_025379985.1 Phyllomedusa bahiana | reverse complement strand
CTTGGAGCCCGATAAAGCCCCCCCAGGCCTCCCATGTTCTCCCCTTTATACCCCCCTGCCCGGCATAGGTCAGGAGAAACTCTATCTGGCCCATTAATATTAGATGCGTGGCAGTGAAAACCGGGCATCTATGCAGTTATGAGGGGGACACCCCTCTACCTTCCAAGCATTGCCCAGCGGCATTCATGGCAGCCATGAGCCTGATGAAGACCCCCAGGCCTGACATGTTACTGCCCCTATTACACCCTGCCACTGGCAGTTAGGACCAGAGAGAACTCCTATTCTGGCATTTTAACTACTTAGATGCTGTGGCAGTGCAACCGCGGCATCTATGCAGTTATGCAGGAGGGGGGCACCCCTCTACCTTCCAATTGCATTCCCCAGCCAGCATTCATGGTAGCCTGGAGCCTAATAAAGACCCCCAGGCCTGACATGTTACTGCCCCTATTACACGCTGCCAGAGGTAATTGTACATTACATTAGTTTTGCAGAATAGTGTGCAAGGGATTGCGCCCCCGAGTGGTCCAGAATCCTAGAAAAACTAAAAATGCGATAAAAAAAATTAAATAAATAAAAAGCGCTTTAAAATGTAATGAGATAAAATAAAAAATTAAAGTTCAAAACCCCATTTTCTAATTTTAGAACACACTTCTGCAAGAGAGCGTGCTCCCTAGTGGTCAAATATCTAGTAAGACTCAGGATACGCGTAAAAACAAAAGTTTTAAAAATGTAAAAAAATAAATAAATAAAAGTTAAAAACCCTCTGTTTTCTGCAATTTTTGAACGCTATTCTTCAGTATTTTACTACAAGCGATTGTGCCCCGTGGTAGTCAAGTATCCTTGTAGGGCTAAGAATACAAGTAAAGAAAATTTTTAAAAAAGTTTTAAAAAAGTAAAAAAATAAAAATTCTGCACTTCCTTTTACCCTATTTTAGAACACTATTCTGCAATATTCTAGTATTGCAGAACAGTGAACAAGTGATCACGCCCCCCTAGTGGTCAAGTGCTCAGGGGCACTAAATGTGCAAGTAAAACAAAAAAAAAAGGTTTAAAAGTAAAAAAAAATACTAAATAATATACATAAAAATTCAAAACACTCTTTTTTTTCTCACGTTATAAATAAAAATAGAAAAACAGTGATAAAAAAATAATAACTGATGTCACCGCGTCTGTAAAAGTCCAATCCAGTAATGTATAACTTTATTTATACCGCACGGTGAACGCCCTGAAATAAAGAATACCCAGTGCCACAACTGTGTTTGTTTTTTGTTTTTTTGGGGTCATTTTACCTTTCAAAAAATTGGAATAAAAAGTGATCAAAAATCACCTGTACCCAAAACGGTACCAATAAAAACGACATTTTAGTTTACAAACGTTGAGGTGCCGCAGAGCTCCATAGGTGGGAAAATAACAAGCTATTGATCCCAGAGAATGGTGGCACACAGGAAAAACATGAAAATCCAAAAGAGAGTTACACAATTGCAGTTGTTACCATTGCAGCTGGCAGGGGAGTCCGCAGCGGCAGGTACCGTGCATCAGGTCAGGGCCAGGTGGTTGTCGTTTCCACGTTGGGGGGGGGGGACTATCTGTCTAATTTGCCAAGGGCACCAAAATACATTATCCCAGCCGAGCTTAGGCTGAACGCTGGGAAACCCAAGGTGGGGCTGAGGCTGTTTTTCATGGACAAAGGAAGAGAAGGAGAGGAATAAAGCAAAAGGCATGAGCAGTAGTTGTAAGTAGGCCTCAAGAATCAACTCCACTGGTGAGCCCCAAGAATCACCTCCACTGGTGGGCCTCAAGAATCAACTCCACTGGTGGCCACAAGAATCAACTCCACTGGTGGCCACAAGAATCAACTCCACTGGTGGCCCCAAGAATCATCTCCATGGTGGCCATAAGAATCAACTCCACTGGTGGCCCCAAGAATCAACTTCAGTGGTGGCCCCAAGAATCATCTCCACTGGTGGCCCCAAGAATCAACTCCACTGGTGGGCCCCAAGAATCAGCTCCACTGGTGGCCCCAAGAATCATCTCCACTGGTGGCCCAAGAATCACCTCCACTGGTGGCCCCAAGAATCAACTCCACTGGTGGGCCCCAAGAATCAGCTCCACTGGTGGCCCCAAGAATCATCTCCACTGATGGCCATAAGAATCAACTCCACTGGTGGCCCCAAGAATCAACTCCAGTGGTGGCCCCAAGAATCATCTCCACTGGTGGGCCATAAGAATCAGCTCCACTGGTGACCCTGAGAATCAACTCCTCTGGTGGGCCCCAAGAATAAACTGCACTGGTGGGCCCAAGAATCAACTCCACTGGTGAGCCCCAAGGATCAATCCCTGGGGGGCCCCAGAATAAAACCCCATTTGGGGGCCCAAAAATCAACCCACTGGTGGGCCCAAGAAATAAACTCCCTGGGGGCCCAATTAAAATTCCCCAAATCCCACTGGGGGGCCCAAGAAAAACTCCAGGGGGGCCCAAAAAAAGGGCCCAAACCCTCTGGTCCCAATAAAATCCACTGGTGGGGAAAAAAAAAACCCCCACTGGTGGGGCCCCCAAGAAAACTTCCCGGGCCCCCCCTGTTGGGCCCCAAAACCCCCAGGGTGAGCCCAAGAATCACCCCCACTGGGGGGTTCCTTCAACTCAGGGGGGCCCCAAACATTTCCACTGGTAGCCTAAAAAAAAAAAACCCAGATCCCCCACTGGGGCCCCGGCAACCCCGGTGGGCCCGAAATCCCCAAAAAACCTCCCGGGGGCCCCCCAAGAAAAACCCCAGGGGCCCCCAAGAAAACCCCCCCGAAAAACCCCACTTCCCCAAAAGGGGGGCCGGGGTTCCCCCCTGGCCACCCCCCACCCCAAAAATTAAAAACCCCTTCAAAGTTTTTTTTTTCCTTTTTTAAAAAAAATAAAAAGTGCTTTCCAAAAAAAAATTTTTTTTTTTTTTTTGGGGGCCAAAAGGGGAAGTTTCAAAAAAGAAAAAAAAACCCCATAAAAAAACACCCCTCTTTAGGCCCCTACAACAAAAAAAACATTCAAAAACCCCCCCAAAAAGGTCAGGTTACTTTTTAATCAGGGAAACCCCCGAAAAAACCCCAGTTCCCCCAAACCCTTTTTTTTAAAAAAGGGAACCCCCCCCCCCCCTTTTTCCCCTTTTCCCCCGGAAACCGAAACACCCCCCTCCCAAAACCCCCCCAACCACTCTTTTTCCCCTCCCCTTTTTCTTTTCCCCCCCAAAAAAAACCCCTATTTCTTCCCAATTTTTCCCCCCTTTTTTTTTTTAAAAAATTCCCCCCTTTTTTCCAAAAAATCATCTTAACCCTCCTCCCACACTTTCAAAAAACCCAACCACACTATTTACCCAAAAATTAAAATTAAAAAAAAAACCCCCCCCCCCCCCCCCCCAAAAAAAAAACCCCCCCCCCCCAACAAAAACCCCCAAACCCCCCCTCCCCCCCCCCCAAAACCCCCCGGGGGTTTTTTTTAAAAAACACCAACACCCCCCCAAAACCAAAACCCCCCCAAAGAGGCCAGGCCCCCCCGGCGGGGGGATTTAAAAGGAAAAAGGCCCCCTTTTTAGGGGTGAAAGGGGGAAGGTTTGGGGCCCGGGTAAAAAGTACAGGGCCAGTATATAAGTAAGCAGGCCAGTTATAGGCAGAAGGGCCCCCTTTTTGGAGGCAGGCAAATATATGCCGGCAGGGCAATTTTTGGGGGCAAATTATAAGGAGGGGGCCATATATAGCAGGCGGGGGTTTAAATTTGGGGGGCAGTATATTCCCGGGAAAGGGGAGTATGGGGCAGTATTAGCCCGGAGGGCGTATATTTGCCGGGGAGGGCGTATGAAGGAGTATTAGCCAGGGGAGGGCGTATGGGGCGTTATAGCCAGGGGGGGGCAGTATGGGGCAGTATATAGCCAGGGGGCGTTAATATAGCCAGGGGGCCGTATGGGGCAGTTATAGCGGCAAGGGGAGTTGGGCGTATATAGCAGGCAGGGCAGTATGGGGCGTTAAGCCAGGAGGGCCCGATGGGCGTATATAGGGAAGTGGGGTATATGGGCAGGGCAGTAGGGGCAGTAATAGAAGGGAAGGGCAGTTGGGGGTATATAGAGCAGGGCAAGGGGGCAGTATATGCCAGGCAGGGAGTATTAGCCAGGGGGGCGTATGGGGCCGTTTATGGTTTTGCGGGTTTTGTTGGGGCAGTATATAGGTATGAGGGCAGTATGGGGCAGTTAAAGGATGCAGGGCAGAAAAAGGGGGTATATAGACAGGGGGGGGGGCTATATAGCCAGGGGGAGTTGGGGCGTTATAGGGCGGGGGAATGGGGCAGTATTGGAGCAGGGCAGTAGGGCAGTTAAAAGGGGCGTATGGGGGGATTATAGGGCCCGGCGGGGGGTATATGCCCAGGGGGAAATATGGGGCAGATATAGAGGAAGGCAGTATGGGGCAGTATTGGCAGGAGGGAGTATGGGGAGTTATAAGCCCGGGGGCAGTATTAGCCCAGGGGAAAAGGGGGGCCGTATTGGGCGGGCGTATGGGGCGTTTTAGGAGCGGGGTATGGGGCAGTATTGGAGAGGGAGTTGGGGCGTATATAGGAGAAAGGGAGTATGGGGAAAGTATATTTGGGCAAAAGGGCCCGGGTAGTTGGGGGGTATTAGGTATGCAGGGCAGTTGGGCAGTTTATAGGTATGGGGAGTTGGGGCGTATATAGGGATGCGGGTATTGGGGCGTTAAAAGGGTTTCAGGGCAGTATGGGGGAGTAATAGGTTGCGGGCAGTATGGGGGTAATGGTTTTCAGGGAGTATGGGGCAGTAAAATTTGGAGCGGGCAGTTGGGGCAGTATATAGGTATGCAGGGCAAAAATATGGGGCAGATTAGCCCGGCAGGGCAGTATGGGGCGTATATCCCCCAGGCAAAGGAGCGGGATATGGTTTCCCATAAACCCCGGGGGGGGTATGAGGGCGTTGGGGCAGTATTAGCAGGCAAAAAAGGGCTAGTGTTTAAAAAAAAAATAATAAAAACCCCAATATTACCCGATGTCTTGCTTCCTCTTTCCTCTTCCCCCCTCCCGGGCGGCGTTCTCCCGGGGGGGGGCCCCCGGGAGGGCGCGGGTGGTTTAACCACGCGCGCCGCCCCCCGGCTCCTGGGAGTGAACAGACGGGTAGTAGATCCCAATGTTGCCCCGGCCCCTGCTTTCACCGCCGATGCAGGGGGCGGCCGTGATGGCTGCATGGTGGGTCGTGACCCGGGTTTCGCGAGGGGGGCCTGGGCCCCCCTCCACAGGGGTCCGGTCGCAGATGGACCATTGGGCCCCGTGGTGCGCCGGCACTCGGGGCCCCAGGGGGGGGGGGGCGGGGCCCCCTCGGGGGCGCTCCGAGCCCGGCCCCGCCGCCCCCGGCCCCCCCGGCCCGCCCGGGCAAAAGCCTGGCCCCAAGAACATCTCCTGGTGGCCCCCGAATCAACTCCCCTGGGGGGCCCCAAGAATAACTCCCCTGGTGGGCCCCAGAAAAAAACTCCCGGGGGGGCCCCCAAAAATCAACTCCCCTGGTGGGGCCCAAGAAAAACTTACTGGTGGGGCCCCCCGAATCAACTCCAATGGGGGGCCCAAGAAACAAATTACGGTGGGCCCCAAGAATCAACTCCACTGGTGGGCCCTAAGAAGCCACTCCACTGGTGGACACCACGAGTCCGCGCCCCTGGTGGGGTCTAAGAATCAACTCCACTGGTGATCCCCAAGAATCAACTCCACTGGTGGGCCCCAAGAATCAACTCCACTGGTGGCCCCCAAGAATCATCTCCACTGGTGGCCCCAAGAATCAACTCCACTGGTGGACTCCAAGAATCAACTCCACTGGTGGGCCCCAAGAATCATCTCCACTGGTGAGCCCCAAGAATCAACTCCACTGGTGGGCCCCAAGAATCATCTACACTGGTGGCCCCAAGAATCAACTCCACTGGAGGGACCACAAGAATCATCTCCACTGGTGCAACCCAAAAATCAACTCCACTAGTGGGCCCCAAGAATCAACTCCATTGGTGAGCCCCAAGAATCATCTCCACTGGTGGCCCCAAGAATCAACTCCACTGTTGGGCCCCAAGAATCAACTCCACTGGTGGGCCCCAAGAATCAACTCCACTGGTGGGGCCCAAGAATCATCTCACTGATGGCCCAAAAATCAACTCCCCTGGTGGGCCCCCAAGAATCAACTCCACTGGTGGGCCCCAAGAATCAACTCCACTGGTGGCCCCAAGAATCAACTCCACTGGTGGCCCCAGGAAACATCTCCACTGGTGGCCCCAAGAATCATCTCCACTGGTGGACTGCAAGAATCAGCTCCACTGGTGGACCCCAATAATAAACTCCAGTGGTGGCCTCAAGATATCATCTCACTGTGGGCCCCAAGAATCAACTCCACTTGGGCCTCAAGAATCAACTCCACTGGTGGGCACCAAGAATCAACTCCACTGGCTGGCCTCTAAGAATCAACTCTACTGGTGGCCCCAAGAATCAACTCATGGTGGGCCCAAGATCAACCCCACTGGTGGGCCCCAAGAATCATCTCCACTGGTGGGCCCCAGAATCGAACTCCACTGGTGGGTTCTAAGAATCAACTCCACTGGTGATCCCCAAGAATCAGCTCGACTGGTGGGCCCAGAATCAACTCACTGGTGGCCCAAGAATCATCTCCACTGGTGGCCCCAAGAATCAACTCCACTGGTGGGCTCCAAGAATCAGCTCCACTGGTGGGCTCCAAGAATCATCTCCACTGGTGCCCCAAGAATCAGTTCCACTGGTGGGCCCCAAGAATCAACTCCACTGGTGGGCCCCAAGAATCAGCTACACTGGTGGCCCCAAGAATCAACAACACTGGAGGGACCCCAAGAATCAGCTCCACTGGTGCGACCCAATAATCAACTCCACTAGTGGGCCCCCAAGAATCAACTCCATTGGTGAGCCCCAAGAATCATCTCCACTGGTGGCCCCATGAATCAACTCCACTGTTGGGCCCCAAGAATCAATCCACTGGTGGGCCCAAGAATCAACTCCACTGGTGGGGCCAAGATCAACTCTATGGTGGGCCCAAGAATCAACTCCATTGGTGGGGCCCAAGAATCCACTCCACTGTTGGGCCCCAAGAAACTGCACCACTGGTGGCTCCAAGAACCAACTCCACTGGTGAGCACCAAGAATCAACTCCACTGGTGGGCCCCAAGAATCAACTCGTGGTGGAACCGAGAGTCGCTCTCCTGGTGGGCCCTAAGAATCAACTCCACTGGTGATCCCCAAGGAATCAGTCTCCATGGTGGCCCAAGATCATCTCCACTGGTGAACCCAAGCATCAACTCCACTGGTGGGCCCAAGAATCAAATCCCACTGGTGGCCCAAGAATCAACTCCACTGGTGGGCCCCAAGATCAACTCCACTGGTGGGCCCCAGGAATCATCTCCATTGGTGGGCCCCAAGAATCAATTCCACTGGTGAGCCCCCAAGAATCAACTCCACTGGTGGGCAAAAGAATCACCTCCATTGGTGGGCCCAAGAATCAACTCCACTGGTGGCCCCAAGAATCACCTCCACTGGTGGGCCCCCAATAATCAACTCCACTGGTGGGTCCCAAGAATCATCTCACTGGTGGCCCAAGAATCAACTCCCTGGTGGGCCCAAGAATCAACTCCACTGGTGGCCCCCAGACCCAGCTCCACTGGTGGCCCTAAGAATCATCTCCACTGGTGGCCCCAAGAAACATCTCCACTGGTGGGCTCCAAGAATCAACTCCACTGGTGGCCTCAAGAATCATCTCCACTGGTGGGCCCCAAGAATCAACTCCACTGGTGGGCCATAGAATCAACTCCACAGGTGACCCCAAGAATCAACACCACTGGTGGGCCCAAGAATCAACTCCGGTGGTGGGCCCCAAGAATCAACCCATGGGGCCCAGAATCATCTCCACTGGTGGGCCCCAAGAATGAACTCCACTGGTGGGCTCCAAGAATCAACTCCACTGGTGGCCCCAGAAACTGCAGTTTTTCACAGTGCATTCCCACAACTTACAATGCACTGGGTGAAAACTGCAATGAACCCACAGATCAAACATCCACAAAATCCTCATATAACACATTTTGCAGTGGAATGGACACGGATTTGCTGCAGGGTGCTCCCTGTCTGAACTGACCCATACATTCTACCGGCACTGATACACTGTAACAAACAGGAGAGTCTCTGATCCAGCTGCACTGATGTGTTCAGTCTGGATACAATTTTAACAATCCCGGTGACAACTGAGTCTAGTAGAGAACTGGAATTGGATACAAACAAGAGTGTTTTCATTTACTGACAGCAAGCAGAGATCTTAAAAATAGTGAGGAATCGACACAGAAAGTATATTAGAAAATTGCAGAACAGTGAAAGTCCCATTAAAATGTGCAGCAACCCCACCAACATAAGCGCAAAGTCCTTTATGGAGTTCTTAGGGTTCCCTCCTTCTAGTACTCGGTAGGACCCCAGCATACAGACCCCTACAAACATCAGGTCTTTTAGGGCCTACTCCAGCTAGCTACTGCACATGGTACAGTGCGTTATGGGAGATTGAGGCTACAGTGCACCACATGCTAGAAACACTACATCTTCCAGAATGCACTGCAGCAGAACATCATTTTTATGGGCAATGAAACAGATGGTGACAAGCAATGACACTTTTCAGGTTCTGCAGCTTTCAAGTTTTCAGGAAGCAGAATTATGAATGCAGCTCTGGAGTATAAGACCTGATGTAACTGCAGAGCAGTACAAGAGAAAGATTTGCAAAGTTTCTCCACACATATTTGATGTGAAATTCAAAAATTTGTAAATGTTGATGTTAACTTGAGTAAAAAAAGATTGCAGTCTTCATTCCCTCCTTCATTTACAGACTCCTACTCCCAAAAGTTTGCAGCTGCCCCTACCTTCAGATTTCCTCACGTGAGTTGTCCTCCCAGTAACACATGCTGGATGTGAGCTCTGTGTAGTTAAAAGTCTGGAGTTTGCAGTGTGTGCTCTGCTTCCTCTCTACACCTGTACACAGCCAAGTGATTCCCCCACCCGCTGCAAACTGCCTTATATGTTCTTTCCTCCCTATATACAGCCTGGTAGAGCTGCCCTCCTTGGATGCTCACCCCCTCTTCATATTATGATTTCCCCTGTAGAACCTCCTCCCCTTCCATGCCGCTATCTCTAATATTGGTAGAAGGGAGGGAAGAGCAGAGACTTTGCAGGACCTATACTTGTTAAAGATTTGTTTCAGATTCTGCAGGAATCTGCAACCTTAATTTATTTCCAGCATCAGCCTCCTCCCCATTATGGCAGGGGTCTGCAACATCGGCTCTCCAGCTGTTAGGAAACTACAACTCCCATCATGCATTTATATCATCTATATCGGTGGGCATGATGGGAGATGTAGTTTTCCAACAGCTGGAGACCCGATGTTGCAGACCCCTGCATTATGGATATGAGTGTGGTTAAAAGTCTGGAGTTTTGCAATGTGTGCTCTGCTTTCTCTCTATACCTGTACACCGCCAGTTGATTTTCTCTCTGTTAACTGCCTTGTATGTGTTTTCCTCCATATATACAGCTGCCTGGGTGAGCTGCCCTTCATGGATGCTCACCCCCTCTTCTGATTTGCCCTTTACAACCTCATCCCGTTCCATGTCACTCTCTTCACCGTTGATAAAGAGGAGAGCAGAGAGCTGTCAGGAGCTATTCTTTTAAAGATTTGTTTCAGATTCTGCAGGAATCTGCAATCTTAATTCACTTCCAGCCTCACCTTTCTCCCCTGACAGTTTGCAGCTGCCCCTTCCTTCAGATTTGCTCATGTGGGTTGTACTTCCAGTAATATACTACAAATGTTAGCTCTGTGTGGTTAAAAGCAGTGTGTGCTCTGCTTTCTCTTTAGAGCTGTACTCATCCTGGTGATTCCCCCTTCCAAACTATCGTCAATATTCTTTGCACTCTACATACATATATACAGCCTGGGTGAGCTGCCCTTATTGGATGCTCACCCCCTCTTTATGTTCTAATTTGACCTATACAACCTCCACCCATTCCTTGCTGTCTATTACACTGAGAGAGGGGAGAGGAAGAGCAGAGAACGATCAGCAGCAGAAGATCTACCTGGAGACATGGTGAATCTGTCAGCTGGTTCTGTTTTCAAGAAGTCTGGAGAAGTGGAGGAGTTTGTTACCCAGCTTTTCCTGCAACAGATACAACTTTCTAGGCCTCAATGAAAACTCAAAGACTTACATTTTTGGGATTTTTTTTTGTTTATATGATGAAATGTTCCCTATATATACACATTATATACAAACATATATGCCCTCCAGAAGGTACATGTTCCCACCTACTTATCTTCAGCCCTGATGCAACATTCATAGCAGGACCCTCCCAATTACCTCTTGAAATTTGTAGTTTTGAGATATACTTAAAGGACCACTCTGTATTTTTTTTTCTTTTTTGTCGTTGGTTCATTAGAAATTGCTCCTAGGAACACAGTGGTGTCAGTCATTTTCTTCCCTTGCGCTGGTACAGGTCCTCACTGTGCCATGGGTCATGTGATCTGCGCTGGATACGGACTCCCCACCCCTGCCACTAGGTCGTGCCTGCAGTGGATTCCGGACTCCCCCACCGCTGCCTTGGTCTGTGACCCGCAGCGGTTTCAGGATTTCTCACCGCTGCCATGGGTCATGTGCCCGGCTGGATACAGGCTCTTCACCGCTGCATAGGTTTTTTGGGGCCTGCAGTAACAGGTTTCTCACCCCTGCCACTGGTCATGGACCTGAGCTGAATACAGTATCTCCATGCTGCACTGGTCATGTGACCGCAGTGGATACAGGTCCCCACTGCTGCCAGGGTCAGTGCCTGCAGTGGTACGAAAACTCATCTAAAATTATTTCCAAAACCCCTATTTACTCCCAAAACACCCTAAATGATACAGTCTAAATATTACCATCAGTGGAGTAATGCCCTGATGAAGGGCGGCTCCGCTTTAATGACAGATAATTCACTGTTTAGTGTATTAAATTTTTAATCACAGTTTCCCAACCTTTTCCCCCATGTTTTTTGGGTTCTCAGGGGATTAAAAAAACTCCTCCGTGGGGGAATAAAAATACGCTATATAACAACGATTTTACATCTATCTATGACGAATATATCCCCTATGGGTGAGATAGAAAAAGTGATACTTAGTTAGAAGCTGCCAGGTATAAAAGGGAAAATCCTCGCGCCCCTTGGTAGCTGGCACCGGGTTGAAGGGAACAGAATGATTATTTCTGCCCCTTAAATCCTTATTGGCCCTTTTGATTATAAAATCAGCCCTAACATTTCGTATTAATGTTTTATTTTATACCTTTGGGGTTCTATTAAAATGGATATCCCTGCCTTTACTCTTTCTGGCTTTCCCGGAAGTTGACTGGCATGCCAAAAACTAGATAAAATGTCTTTTCCGATTCTTTCGGCGAAAGCAAACTACGCCGCATGAAGCCCCACACTATCACGGCGCAGTCCGGGTCTCAAAAAAACGCTTGCGCTGCCCGGGACGGCCCCCCGGCAAATGCGCGCAATCAAAATCGGGCATAACTTCAGCGCCATACATATTACTCGCTCTCATTTAAAAAGAAACCTGGTCACCTCCCCTCAGCGCACGGAAACCCAAAACCCCGCATCGGCAGCCCAATCAATCTCCATACTAAGGGCAAACCGCGCAAAGCTTCCGCGCGACCGCAATGCTGTAAGCGCCCCAAATTTCTTAAAAGGGGCCTTTGTGAACGGATGTTAGAGGTAACATGGGGATTAATTTTAGGGTCAAATAAATTGGGTACAAAAATTATTGTCTTAGCTGACTAGATATCAGGCTATAAGTAATCAAGAATATAATGAAAAAAATGTAAGAAATTAAAATAAAAATAAAATCGGTAGCTTTGCAAAATCATTTTGGTCCTCTGTGAAGGTACGAAGAAACGGGAGAATAAACTTTTTCCCAGGGGAGGGAGTTTTTGAATCCCCCGATGAACCAAAAATTAAAGGGGAAGCGTTGGGATGCTGTGTTAAAGAAATTTTAAAAACACGTATTTCAGTGGTATTATCTGTCATTAAACGGAGCCCCCCTTCACAGGGCGATTACTCCACTGAGGATAATATTTAGTAGTTAATCATTTAGGGGTGTTGTGGGATTTAGGGGTTTGGAAGTATAATTTTAGATGATTTAGTAAAAGTTATGTTTTAAAAAGGGTTTTAATTTTGCGTGATTAGGACAAAAAACCTCTGTTGATATAAAAAATTTTGTAATTTTGGTTCGAACTCCCCACCGCTGCCACTGGCATGTGCCCGCGCTGGGTCAGGATTTTCACTGCTGCCATAGGTCTGTGACTGGGTG